>VMDR010014112.1:0-23993 GCA_007922815.1 Macrotus californicus | reverse complement strand
GCCAGCAATTCCTACTGAGTGTAGTGTCCAAGAATAACATGGTTAACACTCCGATATCTGAGAATTAAATATGATTTTCTGTTAAGGGAATTTCAGGCTAATACATGCTAATAAATGCTGAACTGAACTTATTAAGATAAAATGTTCTTGTAAATCAAATGATAGTCATTTTCTTAAAAAAAAATGATGATAGCAGGTGTTTCAATCTGAACCATTCATTTGCAGCATGATTTAAAATTAGCATGTGTCAACATGATGGAGAGTGAATTTCTGAAAATACAGACTATGCAGACCACGTTCAACGCATGCCCTGAAGCATAAATAATAATCCTTGAGGGTGCTTTTTGGTTTTCAGTATCTTTCACATACATTAAATTATTTGCTGCTTATTACAACTCTGTAACAGAGAAAACAAAAATATTTTTATTATTCTCATTTTTTCAGATGAGAATGTCAGAGCTCAGAAAGACTTCATGACTCATACAGGGTCACATAATTTATATGTTGTAGACTATAGAGCAAGAATTCAAAAGCAAGTCTTCTGACAATGAGTTCTATAGTTATTCCAACATATGAAAAACCTCTTGCATTTTGAATGGTCTACATAAAATAATGGGTCCCAAATGCAGATAACTGGACAACCTTCAGGTCTGCTACATTAGAAGCCACCCAGCATATATAGCAGAGAGAGTGAAGAGGAAAAGGTAATCCATACCCTATTCTACTCCAATTTTCTTCATTGTTTTCTCGATGATTGATATTTTTAATTAAAAAAATACATTTATCTTCACTATCCATTCTAATTTTATTCTTCTAATGGTATTGTCCTCATTAATATTTATATCTACCTAGTTTTATCAAAGATAAATCAAAATAGAGCAGAGTTTGGATCAGCCTTACACCAGATACAAAAAATAATCCTTCATTAAAGCATAAATAAAATGAGTTGAAGGTGCCCAGTGGCTTCTTACTGTGGTTCAACGTATAATGGCCCACTTTGACAGATAAATGGCCAATATTTCACAAAATTGTCTATTTTCTCAGTGAAGCAAGATATCTGTTTTTCACACACGGCTCACGAATTACTAATCTGTTCTGATTGCTGTTAAAGTTATGGACGAGGTGATTAAAAGAACATTTGAATGATAATGCTTTCCTTGTGTGCAACTCAAAAAAGAAAGTTGGGGGAAAATGCACCCATAATCCAAACTCTAAATTTCTTTTAAGGAAAAAGCAGCAACGCAGTATCAATAATTTTGGTACAAATAACAGAGGATAAAATACAGGATTTAACATGAATGATCTGCTGTCAACAAAAATAAGAGCCCAATCCAAGGTAGCTGAGCCACCAGCCCTACAAAGACCATCATTCTTCAGTGTAGACCACCCAACAGACAGCAAACTTTGAAGCTCCCGCCAACCAGAGGAACCACAATCAATTTTTAGTAATAATTTGAAATTTAGTATTTTAGAAACAGTACTGAAATAGGAATCAAACACAAAATCAGAACACTGGAATCGCTTATAAATTTTATGAATTAACTTTGATGTTTTTTAAATTGCCTGTTAGGGGGTTGGGCAACATAATATTATCAATGCTTATTAAGAACACCGCAGGGGCTTTCGGTTCTTATGGGACATCATACCAGCCTCAGGCTACTTCAACCTAAAAATGAATATTATAAATTTGATCACAGAACTAAAAGTAGAATCAAATTAGATTTAATTTAGGACAAAGATATCAATACTTAGAAGAATTAACAAATTCTTGGAGATGTAAAAGATCCCTGGATTAGATGGATTAATGATGCCAATTCTGTTTATCCAGCCTTGAAAAAAAAAACACTCAGACACCACTTCTCAGAAATATGAAATGTGCAATGTGTTATCGTTGGTGCAGTTAGAAGGGAAAGATCGAAAATGATGGAGATGTGTCCAGGAGTCACAGCACAAGGCTGACATCCCTGAGAGATGTCCAGGGAAGACAGAGTTGTCCATCTGGGAACCAACTCAAGACTTGAGCAGCCTCATGAAACTACTCTGTTCTTTGCTTGTCTTTCAGAGAGAATTGCTGCAAAGGCATTTCAAGAACACAGTGTCCACCCTTTCCTTTTTTTTAAGATCTCCAGAGTGTGACTCCATATAACCTCTCCTGGTAGGTAGCACATACATAATCTATAACATATTAGCTCAGAGCTATTCACCTCTGCTGTGTGGTGTGAGGCTCCCAATGAGCCCTGCGGTCTTTAATTTTAAAAGGTTGCACATGACATTTTCAAAAGGTGAAAAGTAGCAAAATGTGACTCACTAAAAAGGGAATTTTATGTATCTTTCAAAGTGAACATGGGTATAAATTAGAATAGTATATCATCTAACACTTAATGACACGCAAAGCAAATAAAACTTAAAAGTACCCACAATTCTCTACCTATTACACATTCACTGAATAAGGAACTAGAGAATCTTTCTTATGTTTAAATACCAGATACCTGAAATGTTTTAACAGACTTTAATCAATTCCAGAATGGTACTTATCTGTGCAAACAAGATTGAGTCTCCTATTGAAGCAAAATACAATAAACAGAACCAAAAGATTCCTTTATGCTGTTGTTTCATCGATAGCTTTTACACAGCCCACAAACTCCTCACAATGAATTATCAATAAAGTTCAGCTTCTAAACGTACCCCCAGCATAGGGTTGGATGCTGAGCTATGGGCACTGGAAAAATTGATTGGATCTTGAGATTTAAGGCAGCCTGTGTGGAAATACTAGCTTCTAGGTTACTGGTCAGTCAGAAATAGGATTTATTTGCAGGTTTCTGAATCCTTTATTGGCTGTAAGCAAAGTTCAACAGGCAGAAAGCCAAGACAGCAAAGCTTCAGTGTGAACTCTAACCTTAGGATAAGGTTATTTGCCCTCTGCCAGATTTCAAACACCACTTTGGGCTTAATCTTGGAAAGAGATCATTTCTTATTGACCTATGGATTGCAAATGCCAAGACAACTGGTTTTCAAGGGCACTCTCGCCATCAGGGTTTAATAATCACGCACATCCCAGGCTCCACAGCTAAAGATTCAACTTCATACATCTGAAATTGGGTCCAGTCTTCTGGACACTGAACAAACTTCTACAGGTGATTTATAAACCGTTTGGAAAAAGCTTTGGACACTCACTTGGGAAAGCTGTCTCACTTAACAGATGCTTTTCAAATGCTTACTGATGAATAAGTATTAAAATACCTACGATAACCATTTATCACTGCTACCGCAGAGCATTAAACCAGTAGGAAAGGTCAGCTTCTCACAAGTCATTTTACAATTGGTCATGTAGTTAAACATTGACTTTTTTGCAATTCTGCAATTCAAATATATCCTTTGTTTTTTTAAAGTGAATGCATATAACATCTGCGAGCCTAAACAAGGCCTTGAGATTTAATGTAGTCAGCTCAAGGTACAGGAACAATCATCAACAATAGTTTAAAAATAATAAGCATGGAGCAAAAAAAAAAAAGGCATAGAATATTTCTAGGTTCCTTCAAAGAACATGAACTGCTTCACAAGGACAAATATAGGGTGGGGCAAAAGTAGGTTTACACTTGTTCGTATGGAAAATAATTAATTAATAGACAATACAAGAATAAACTCTGTGTTTTGCATATTCACAACTGTAAACCTACTTTTGCCACACCCTGTGTAATCGGAATTCTAATCTGAGTGTGAACCATATGTGTGTGTGTGTGTGTGTGTGTGTGGTCATAAAGAATTGCTCTATGGAAGAACTGAGAAAAAAAAATGGAATGGAGCTTCTGGGTGAGAAAACAGAATTCTTCTCCTAGAGTAGCAACTTGTACTTTGGAACGGACTCTTTCCAAAGCATGGTTCAGTATACTACACTAAAATATTCTCGTTCTCCTAGTAGACATCATAGTAGATTCATAAAATGATTTCTATTCTAGATAACCTACTTCAAGGAAAATATATTTGTACACAGGGTACAGAGGATTAGCACCAATCTCCCAGAGAGAGTCACAGAAAGCATATTAAAGCCTTTGTAACCAACTCTGGAACATCTCTCTGGGATGCACAGATAGTAGGTGATGCTGTGCAATGCTAAGGGTTGCATAGGATAGGCCAATACTATAGATCAACACAATGAACTATAATGCTATACCACGTCACTTACTTAACTGACCTTCACTTAGTTAAGTAACTGGATTAACCCAGGCTCTCTAGTCCTCTCTTAAAACTTATTGATTGCTGCCCACAACATGTTGATGCTTGTGGCTAAAAAGCTAATCTTCATATTCCTGTGCTCTTCTGCTTCCATCTGTTGAATTAAATGGTTGTCAGGAGTCAGTTTTATTTGCTCCCAAATTTGTATATGCTAGTTTTATTTTACATTGTACTTACATAGGTTATTAAATATTATATGAACTGGTGAAATAGGGGTATCAAAAAAGAATTGCTTCTAAGGAAACTAATTTAAATGCTTTGGGTAAAGTTGAGTCACTAAAAATAATGCAGTCTCATTTTGGGACAACGCAACATAATAGTTGGAAGTCATAGAAATTTAGAAGGATTCTGCACTCAACCTGCCTGGCAAGTGTTTAAACTTCTCCCTTCACTTTAAAGAGATGGAAGCTGGGAATGAAGAATAACGATGTGCTTGGCCTTCACAAGAAAAATAATTCAGCAATTCAATCAGTGAACTCACACTCAGATAAAATGACTTACCCTAACATGAAAAGATCGGCAAAAGAACTTAAATTGTGTATTCTAAATTAATAAAAAAATATTTCACATGTGCATCATTGTGTTTTATTCTAAGAATTCCATACAAGTCAATCATTTGTTTTTGACTTGCCACTTTAACTGACTTTTCTAACTAATTGACCAGATGCCAACCTTGATCATGTCCGATGAGAGATTTCTACTATAACCACATCAACAACAAAAATGTTTCTATGGCCAAGATTGCAAACTCACAGCTTGAGGGACAAGGACAAATTCAGCCTACATGGCTATAGAATTTGGTTTGCCAAATTCTAAGGGAAACAGTTTTGGAAATTTCACATAGAAGTTCAAATCCCCATCTTCTCTGGAAACTTAGATCGGGCAACACTGGACTGAAAGTCCATGTGGCCACAAGAACTCCTGCGGAGTAGCAGCTGCCTCCCTTGGAAAAGGCATCGGCTCTCCAGTCAGTTGCCGTCCCCACCTCTCCAACCTGCCCAGCTCACCATGCCCTCTTACCTGCCTTCTTTCTTCCATAGGCATTTGTGGTAACTAACCACTTTCTAAGGCCTTGCTTGTGAGATGTGAGGATTTCTAATTCACCTAAGGTATTTAGCAAGAAAAAACATCTTCCTTCCCAACTCTACAAGTTCGTGCAATCCACCTTTCTCAAGCACTATCTAACAGTATGAAGAAATGCAGAAATACATATTCATACACAGAGAAGGCAGTACCTATCCTTTCAGGAGCTTAAAGTCTCATTAAAAAATGAACAAAACAGAAGCATATGTCATACATAAACACATACTAAATACTTATGTTTTCAACTACTGAAAATTTACAAACTACAGCAGATAATTTAGAACTTTCTTCTGTATTTCCTCGCTACTCCAACAACACTAAAAGCTTCTTGAATAACTCATACAATAAATTACTTTGAAATTCCCACAGCCCCACTCTATAACAAATTTATTAACATAAAATAGGAGATTAGTGATATTTGCTAATTTTTCAAAAGAGTAAAATAAAATCAATGTCTAAGATCTGAGATGAGAGGTCTATTTGTATTGAAAGTGGATGATATGGTACGTCTTTTGAGTTGCAATAAAATTAATATTTTTTAAAAAACAATGGGTTATAAATATAACATACAGTGCACAGATGATGTGTTGTGGAACTGTGCACCTGAAACCTGTATAATTTTGTTAACCAGGGTCACCCCAATAAATTCAATAAAAAGAAAAAAAAACAGTGGGAATGAAGTGTTAGTTCTCTCCAATATTTGAGGAAATGTGTGTGAAAGGCTAGCAAACGACAGATTATGATAGGCTTTGAAGGTTAAACTAAAGGATTTGGATTCCATCTTGTATGCAGTAGGGAACAACTGAAGGTTTCTGAAGCGCAGTGACAGCATGAGCACAGGTACTTGGAGAAACAGATCCCTCAGCAGGATGTAGTGTTAGTCTACCTGCGGTAAAAGCCTAAATTGGGAGATTAATTAAAAGGCAGTAGAAAGAGTGCCTGAATTAGAATAAGCCCTGCAGGAGGAATGGCTTTTGTTGTTGTTTTAATTATTTGTGAGGCACTTGAATGTAAACTTGGCAGGACTCAGTGGCAGTGTTTAAGTGATGAAGGAGAAAACAATCTCAAAGACAATGGGTAGGCTTCAGAGGTTTCACACTAGTGTCATTTTAGACAAAAGGTACTTGAAAAGAGTAGAGGACAATGATGAATTCCATTTTGAAGAAAGAGATCTTATTAAAAAAAACATTAACAGAAACTACTAGCAAAATATGGCTGTAGTCAGTAACTATTATATCATGATGTCATTAACTGTTTCAGACATCGGTGAATGAAATTCCTAAAATCCTACAAATAATAAGCTAAAGAATATAAAAGGTTAGTTATGGGTACTTACATCTCAGTGACAGAACTAAAATTGAATTGGAAATTTAAGATCCAAGGTGTTTTTTCAATATATCATCAGCTAAATGAGGTTTCCCAGAAAGTTTGTAGGCTGCTTTCAGTTAGTTTTGAAGACTGAATCAGAGTCAATAAAGTCTGACCATTACAGCCTCCATTGTTATTTTCATGGCTATAAAGATTGGCCACAATGAATGGGACAGAAAAAATCTATCAGCTGGGTTACTGTAAAAAATGAATTAACTCCCAATCTCTGGTAAGAATTTTGGAATCTGAAGATATTCACCTTTTACCTGCAGTTAAATCAAAAAGTTATACTGAAAAAGATAAATAAGGATTGAAGTTACCTACTACACAAATTTAATTTTGAAATTTGAAAGATTAGATTAAAATGTGGCGCTTAGATCCTCAGAACAAAAAAAAATCTATCGTTTATGAATCATTTAATTGAACAATCTTTATTAACAAAGTCAGTATTGCCTGAGGAAAGCATATTTACGTCCTTACTATATTCTCTTAAGTACACACTGTACTGTCTACCTTATCTTCCTTAGCAAAAATAACCAACTCATCTTCTTCCTATGTGCCATTGAGCACATAAAAAATCTCACGCAAATAATGCAGTTTCTTCATCTGTGCAGTTCAATTGCTTTGGATCACTTTGTTTCAGGACATACAAAATGAGTTTCAGAAATGAAACCACAGGAATGTGCTTACAATGGATTTGTGACTTCGTGACATGTCTACCAATCAGTATAAGTCAACAGATCTCAGTGTCTGGAAACATGTGTGGTTGTCACCTGGCTGAGGAAGAGGGAAAGGAAGGGATATCTTGTTGATAGACGCCAGTAATGCTGATAAACATCCTATAAGGCATAGACTCTGCCAGAACAAGGAAGAATCATCCAACCCCAAAAATCAATAATGCTGAGGTTCAGGAACCCTGGTGTAAGTTCTCACAGACCTTCCTGGATTCTTTCCCAGGTCAGCACTCCACAGGGCACAGAGCACAGTGTGCTTCTCTGTCCCGTGGGAAAGCCTTGCCAATTCCTGCTCAGATAAACGAGGTGCTTGGAGTGGGTGTTTTCCTGTTCTAAATTTAGGATGGATGTAAATCACATTAAAGATACTGCAGTCTCCTCCATTAAAATTTTCCTTTATGGAAAGTTAGAGCAAAGCTTCTTATTTTGCTACTTTCTTTATTGGAGAGAAATCCACATAAGAGTATGTTTTATAAAAACACAAGAGCTTTTTTTTCTACCTTTACTATAGAGCCAAATGATGCTTTGTTCTCTGTATCTATCCTGCTTCTTGGTTATGATGACCCATGTGACATTCTCCACATGCACTGAGAGAAAGGTCCATCTTTCTCGAGGACAATTTCCGTGAGATAATAACTTTAACTCATGTTTTCATCTTAAACAAAACAGTCTATTTTATTTTGTTTTTTGTTCCTTTTAGAGATTTGATTTATCTATTTAGAGAGAAGGGAAGGTGCAGAGAAATAGAGGGAGAGCGACATCAATGTGAGAGAGAAACATTGATTGGTTGACTCTTGCCTGCACCCCAGCCAGGAACCAGGCCCACATCCCAGGCATGTGCCTTGACCAGGAATCAAACTGGTGATCTTCTGTTTCGTGGGACAATGCCCAGCCAGCTAGGCCACATCAGCCAGGAAGCCAATTTTATTTTGAATGATCACCGTAACATAAACAATATTAAAACAATATTATAATAAGTCTAGATGCAAATTATTATCATTTCATTTTCTGTCTTCCTAATCTTCATTTGCTATTACATGTTGGCTTAGACTCAGGCTTTACAATATAAAAACCTGGGGTAAAAGTTGTTTTCTGGCACCTCCTAGATATGCCACATTAGCTAAGATCCTTCTTGAAACTCAGCTTCTCATATGTGAAATGGTAATAATAACAGCACCTACGTTATGAACAACTATGAGTATGCAATGACATAATGCATATGAAGGTCTTAGTATAATGCCAGTGATAAAAAAGCTATAAATAAATGTTAACGGATACTGTTATGACAGCAGTTATTTTTATCATTGTCATTTTATTATCAAAGTTTAAGACTGAGTAGAAATCTAAAGACTATTTGTAGCTATGCCCATATTGGACACCAGACTCCTGAAGTCCAGAATTAACTCTTTTATCTCAACTTCCAGCAAAATGCCTGGCATGTAGCCAGGTCTCTCCAAATTCAAATGAGCAGTCAAATGGCAGAATGAAGAAGCACCCATAAGCTAAGAGCAGGAAAAGTTTAAAAAAATTCACCTGTACTATAAGAAACACTTTAAGATTTCTGTTCATTAGCATAACAAGATATTCTAATAAAATCTCATTTCTAGAAAATTTCTGGGAAAGAGAAAATGTCTAGGTAATTGGATGTTCCATGAATAATGTACTCTTGAGACATTCCATCTACAATATGCGTGTTGTTTGTATGTGTATATGCACACGTAATCCATTTAGTATATACCCATATAGTATAATATAGTAATTTCTGATGATTAAAATTCACTTAAGATCTTTATCTGTAGGTGTTCTGAGAAGCCATTACACCACAAGAATTAGTTTCACAAAGATCCCTTTAGCTACATCGTGGAGGAGGCAGTGGGAGCAACAAGAATAGAAACGAGGAGACCAGTTACAAGGTGTTTTTGACAGCCTAAAAAAAGGCACAGTGGTTAGGACCAGAGAATTCAGTTAAGACAGAAAGATAGATCCAAAGACAAGAGATAACAAATGCTGGCGAGGATGTGGAGAAAAAGGACCCTTTGTGCACTCTTGGTGGGAATTTAAATTGGTGCAGCCACTATGGAAAATAGTGTGGAAGTTCCTCAAAAAATTAAAAACAGAACTACTTTCTGATCTAGCAATTCCAGCTCTGGGAATATGTCCAAAGGAAACCAAAACACTAACTTGAAAAGATATCTGCACCCCTATGTTTATTGCAGCCTTATTTACCATAGCCAAGACATAAAAGCAACCTAAGTGTCCATGGACGAGAGAATGGACACAGAAGTTGTGTGTAGACACATACAATAGAGTAATACTCAGCCATAAAATATGAGGAAAGCCTGCCACTTACAACAACATGGATATGCCTTGAAGGCATTATGCTAAGCAAAATAACTCAGACAAAGAAAGACAAATACTGTAATCTGTAATCTGAAAAAAACATAAAAACACCCCACCAAACTCATAGAAAAAGAGATTAGACTTTTGGTTACCGGAGGTGAGGGGTGGAGGAAGGAGGAATAGGAGGAGGGTGGTCCCGAGGTATGAACTTCCAGTTATAAGATACATAAGTATTAGAAATATAATGTACAGCATGCTGACATGCTGAATATGGTTGACACTGCTGAATGATGTATAGGAAACTTGTTAAGAAAGTAGATCCCGCCCTGGCTGGTGTAGCTCAGTAGATTGAGCACAGGCCTGTGAAGCAAAGGGTCACAGGTTCAGTTCCCAGTTGGGGCACATGCCTGGGTTGCGGGCCGGGTTCCCAGTGGGGGACACATGAGAGGCAACCATACTTTGATGTTTCTCTCCCTCTCTTTCTCCCTCCCTTCCCTTCTCTCTAAAAATAAATAAATAAAATCTTAAAAAAAAAAAGTAGATCCTAACCATTCCCAACACAAGGAGATATTCTTTTTTTATTTTCTTTTTATTGTATCTACATGAGATGACTGATATTAACTAAACCTACTGTGGTAATGATTTCATGATATATGTAAATCAAACCATCATGCTATATACTATAATCTTATACGTTGATGTGTGTCAAGTATTTCACAGTAAAATAAGAGGGGAAAATAGGTAAATTATACTTTGAAAGTTGATGGATTGGAAATGACCAGCGGCATGGATGGGAGATGGAGAGAAAGGGGAGGAGCAGGTGGGAGAATGGGAGGAAAGATAATAGCCAAGGCAGAAACCAGGGTTTGGGCCAAGGGAACCCTGCTCACGGTAGTGTCATTTACTGCTGCACAACGGGGTGTGGAGGAACAAGCGGGATTCTTGTGTTACACTAAAAAATTCTGATTCTAATTTCCCCTCAGAAAAGAAAAGCTGTCTGCTGGTACTTTCACTTGATGAAAGCATTCTCGTTTCTCTCTCCCTCTCCCCGCCCTTCCTCCCTTTTTTCCCTATTGTATTCCCTCTTGCCTCTTCTGATCCTAGTTAGTGAGCTGAAGGTTTGGGAGAATATAAAAGAGACATGTAGATTTCCCATAAATATCTCTCTCTCAGGGGGAAAAGGTCATTGAGCCCACAAAGAAGCAGGAGGAAAAAACTACCTTGTAAAACTCATCATTAAAGTCGGCTTACTTAGTCCCACTGCACTATTTATGGCAAGTCACTAAAATGTCAACCTATTCCTCAGTGAAATGAGTCATTCTGTTTTACAGTCAAGCTTTTCCTTAAAATGTTTTGGTGAATAATGTATACAGGATACATGACTTTATTTTCTCAGTACCCAAAGCATTTATAAAAACTATGGATTATGCAAATAGCAGGTAAACAAAGGTACTTTCTAAACAATCTCTCATGGCTTGACTTTAAAGCATACCTCCATAAAGGCTGTAGGGCAGGAAGCACCGTGTTCACTTCTGGAGCAGCTACTCCAGGGTGCCCATTACTGGATGATGGCAGTGCAGAGTTAATGAGCCTTAGAATCACCTCTTGAACCAGACTAGCTAACCCAACCAGATGCTTTCTCAGCATCACTTCTGCAAAAAATACCTTCACACCGAACATCAATAATAATGTCAGGAAAAAAATAATAGAAATGCCTTCTAATAAATTGTTGAAGATACATCTGGTAGGCACATGCTCCCAGCTAACCTACACTGAAAATAAATAAATAAAAGGAAACAAAGCAAAATTTAAAAAAGGAGAGGAAAGGGGAAGAGCCTCAGTGCTGTGTTTCTAGGATACTCACTCAGGAAATGCTGCAGTATACTCCTTTGGCACGCCGGTTTGTTTGGCCAGGTTAGCAAAAGTTTTAGGCACCGGATGCTTAGATAAGTCATGATACATGCAATGCTAAACAAGCGAAGTCTCTGGTCCAGAAAACTGCTCTAGGGTTAGACGGCTCACAGCGCACAGTGGGATAAAAAAGCCAAAATCACTTTCTCATGTTTCAGCTGAAATAAGCAGCAGTGTAAGTCCTGTCTCAAGTTAACATGGACTGTTGGGACTTACTGTTACCCTGATGTAACCACGGACGGATACTGCTCCTGGGGAACACACACCAGTTTTCATCTTACCTGAAAGCAAGGCTTCCACAGCCCTTGGAAACTCATTACAGGCCAAACATTTTTTTAGTTAAAGTTGCTAAATTAATTAGAGGCACAAATTCTAACTCAGAGGGAAAACGTAAGTTTGGGAATCAGATAAGGTGATGACACTGAGCTTTTCACACCCAAACCCATACATCATTTAAATTAATAACACAATGGAGGCTTTGTGGGTGGGGCAGCCTAAAACAGTGCCCCAGGAAACAGCAAATAAACCTCGGAATAGCTGAATCAAGTGAAGGAAAAGTACATCTCTTGTGAGTCTGTTTCTCAAAACCTAAATAAAACTTTGCTTAAGAGAAAAATCAGGAAAGTCTGTATGTAAGCAGAGTGATTTTTTTCCAACGTAGTGCCTACTGATTCATTAACTTTATGGTATTTTGTAGATTATTTTTTATTCTCAAAACTTTGAAGTCACAGTGTTGCACTACTACATGTTATTAAAATTCAAAGTTTTATCCTCCTCCTTGCAAATCCCTTACTGCTCTCTAGCACTCACTAGTAAAGTTTTCTGTCTTACTCAAGTTCAGGAATTCCTCTGATGGCCTCGCTCTTTCTTCAACCCCCACTTTTCTTTCTCAGCATCCTGAGACTTTACCTGGACATGCCGACTTTGGAGACAGTCCAAAGGTGAGCAATAAATGTGATGAAGTGCTTGGGAAATAGGATATATAAAGAAGATGAAAAGTAATATTTTAGATAAAATAGAAAGCTGCTATAACAGAATATATTCAGTAGCAGTTTTCCACAGCAAGGTCTTGAATTTCAATGACTCTTACTTAGGTTTAATTCAAAAGGAGATGTAAGTAGAAATTTGAATGGCCAATCCTCTAACATTCACTTGCCTGCCATTTCAACTTTGCTCACACCCTTTATCACACCTCATGTCTTACCTTCCTCAGGCTACCTGTCACACATGCAGAATGCTGGATGCTTCAGTTTTCCATATTACCGTCCAGGAGGCACTTGTATAAAGAATTTATATTCTAGAACAGCATTGCTCCATCGAAGGTGATTTTGCCACGTCTAGAGATCATTTTGGTTGTCACATCTAGGGGTGGAACACCAGTGACATAGAGGCCAGGGATGCTGCTAAACATCTTACAAAGTACAGAACAGTTCCCAACAACAGACTCATCCAGTCCAAAACGCCGATAGTGTTCTGTTCCACAGGAATTGGTGGGAAATATAAATGCTGGCTGTGCTCTACGTCACCCAAGCAAGCTACAGTTCTCAAGGCAGGAACCTTTACATGCCTCCCGAAGAGGATAAAAATGGAACTGCTTCGATGGAGGTTTGCTGGTCACAGTCTCACTGTCCACCCGGGCTCTTCTTGCAGTCTGTGGTCATACCCTTCTCGATACAACAGCTCCTCTCTTACATGAAGTCATTCATGAAGTTGGGTGAGAACGGACTTCATGAATGACTGACTACATGAAGGAGGAAGAAACTTTTCTCTACCCTCAGGGTTCTTTCAGCTGGTCTAATAATTAAATCGACATGAGACAGATGAGCAAGAGAAAATAACCAAATGTAATACACAAATATGCATGGGAACCCTGCTTGCATGAGTCAGAGACCCACATACGTGAGACACTCAGATACAGAGAGGCCACATGAGGTACCCATGACATTCAGAGCTAAGGATCACATTGGGCTTCAGGGAAAGGACGATCATTGCAAGATTATATGAAGAGCAGATGCTCACTAATTACAAGCTTGCCCTGCCCCACAGATGACTCATAGAAAGTTATTTCTGGCAATAACTCTTACTACAGACAAGGCCCCAGATTTAAATTCTTCAAGGTAAAGGCAAAAGTTTCTTGTGAGCCTGCAAAGTCTTGACTGTCTTCAGATCAAAATAATTCTCACGCCAAAGTAGCCCATTTCCTGGAGGCTCACTCTGCACACCTACAAACCCATCCCTGGTTTTATTGTCTGCAATGCAGTGTGTGTGCATTCATGTGTGTGTGCCTCTCTTTGTGTGCTTGTGTCCTCAATCCACAGAGCTCAGTTGTGTGAATCTGCCATTTAAATTTTTATAACTAAATGTGGTTTCAATCTCAAGGTGCCATTATCGCTGGTTGCAGAATGCTTTGTCTTGTTAATAAAGGGGAAATTCATTCAATTCAGGATTATTTCATTTAATCTACTTACACACACACATGGTTCATTTCCTTACCTCTTTTCTCTGAGGCTTGTATAGTAGCATGCTGGCATCAGGGGAGGCATCTGGCCATCGGACAGCTTCAACCATGACTCGTGTTAATTGATCCATCCCTCCTCTCAGCTCAATTTGATCATATAGTCCATCCCCATGGGCTGCAATCTCTTCTTTTTTCCCTTCGCCAAATTCCCTCAGGTCCACTTGTGTGCTCTCCCCAATGCTCTGCCCCACCCCTTCTCTCTGGCTTTCTTATTCTCGTTCTCACCTCACTTCCATTTCTTTCTTGGGGACACATAGCTCAGCTGCTCAGCTGTAGGAATTCTGGGGAAAGTGTCTCGAGACAAGTCTTCCGTGATATCCCTCTGGGTCATCCTGAGTTAACTGCTAACAGACAGTAGAAGCAGAGACTTGCTCAAGACACCAGGCTGCACAAAGGCACTCCTTGCCTTCCCACACACTTCCTCAGTGGGCCCGAGAGCAGGGCTCCCTCTACAGCAATGAAGGCATTTATGTCCTCTGCAACTTCCTTCCTACCTCCTCAGCAGCACTTTCCCAAGCATACTGCTTAGGCCAGGCCCTTGGCCACTGAAAGTAGAAAGGCTTTTGTTTCTCCCTGCATTACTCTCATGCTCTCTCCTTCCTGTGGTAGCAGAAGCCAAGTTCTGGGGGGGGGGGGGGGGGGGGGGTGTGTGTGTGTGTGTGTGTGTGTGTGTGTGTGTGTGTGAAGGCGATAATGCAAACAAAGGGATGCTAGAGTCGAAAGACTCTGCTGAGACTTTATAATGTCATCTTGCTACTGATAGCTAGAAGTAGAGTCACAAAACAGAATTAAGTGACTACTCCAGCTCTTTTCACCTTATGTTTTCCCAGCATATGATTTTTTTTCAGATTCACATGGAAGCTTAAATATAATTTCTCTCATATACTTAAAGTCATTGATTCTTCCCACTATTTAAAATAACATTAGTAAATGTTCCTCTAAGTTGTGTGAGCCAGTCTAGTAAATTAATCAAGCCTGAGAAGGGGGGGTCCATAGGAAAGTGCGCTTTAGAACTGGCAAGTCACAAGCACAGCTGACATCTTGGACTTATGACTAGAGTCTGAGGTAAGGGCAGTCTTATAGGACTAAGCCCTTACCCTGTGGGATCTGAGGCTATTTCCAGGTAGACAGTGTTAGAACTGAATGATGTCTGTTGAACACCCAGTTGATATCTTCACAGAATTGAAGAATTGCTTAGTGGTATGGGGAAAAAAAAAAACCATACATCAGAACTATAAACTCACCACATGTCTAAAAATGCTCTAAAGGCAGGTGTTTTCGTTCTTGGCATCTCCTGGAACCACCTGCAGGTACTTCCCAAACACTCGCTACACTTTTGCCAGTTCCAGAAACCCTGTAGATCCTAGGTAGGTGCGGTGTGGAGGCAAAGCCGCCCTGAGCCAGCGCCCTAACACCTGGAGAGGGCCTCTCACCTTCCTCTTCTCCACAGTCAGGACATAAGAAGCTGTTTTAAGTGCTCACAGATATGGCTATTGAGTGAGTTTCATCTCTTCCTATATAGAATTTCTCACCAGAAAATACAATCAAAAATTTAAGTTTATCTACTAAACAGAATGGACTCCATAAATTCTATTTTGTTAGATTGGGAACAAAGCCCATTTTCCTGGAACAATAAATACTACAGACTTCTATTATTCCCTTTTTAAATGGGAAATACAATAAAAAATTTCACATTTAGGGTACCCATTGCCTTCCTCAGTCAAGGGTTCTGAGTTTAATAAAAATTCTTCCACTATCTGTATTTCATTCAATGTTTTTCTTCCTAGGCCCCATAAGTTTAGGAGGGAACACTTTTGCCTAGTATTTATATTCTTTGTCTTTCTGTGAGAATCTCTACTGATTGCTAAATATATGTGCTCCCCTCTGGTGCGTTTCATGAGGGACAAGCACTTATAGCAGCAAGAAGGCAAACAACAGTAGCAGCTTCTCGGGCACCGCAGCAGCCGGCAGCAGGTGGAAGAATATGGCTTGATTTGAACTGAACAGCACAGCAAAACTTTTGGGCCAAAAGCGGAGCCTGCAGTCGCTGAAATAGATTTTTCATAAAACCAGATATAAAACTTCAAGTAAAAAAAGTGCTCTAAAGATTCTTTATGTGAAAGTGATATCATGTTATGGCTATAAAATCTGGGAACATAAAGACTTAATTTACTTGATTTAAAAAAAACAACCATCTCCTCTAGGGGACTCCTCTACAATCATTACTGGTTTTATACACTCCACAGAGACCCAAGTCTTAGGCGGAAGAAAAATATTCTGGCATTTCACTTAGAATAAAGAAAGTGGAGCTTCCAAAGGAACTCTACCAGGAGCCTGAACATTCTGACACACTCCACAATGCAGTCTCTTAAAAGATTTTTCTCTGTGTGGCTAGGTAATTTCCAAAGATCACTGTTGTCTGCTTTACTGTTATATTTATCATTGCCATACAAACTATATATACATACATAAACCATTTTCTTGAAGGAAAGCTCCTGTAGACTGGGTGTTTGGGTCCTCCCAAAATTCTTATGATTAAATCAACCCCCAAATGTAATGGTACGTGGAGGTGGAGACTTTAGGAGGTGATTACGAGAGTAGGGCCCTCATAAATGGGGTGAGCGCCCTTATGAAAAAGGCCCCAGAGAGCGCCCTCACCCATCCCGCCAGGTGAGGGCACAGTGAGAAGACAGTTGTCTATGAACCAGAAAGCTGGCCCTCACCAGACTCCAAATCTGCCCGCACCTTGATCTTGGACTTCCCATCCTCCAGAACTGTGAGAGATAAATGTTTGTTGTTTAAGCCACCCAGTCTATAGTAGTGTATTACACCAGTCTGAATGGACTAAGAGGCAATGGAGAAAGGCTGGCACCACTAAAGAACAACCTGAGGGCAGGCAACCTCAACAGGGAAATACACACTCCTTTCTTTACCCTGAGAAACCCAGGCAAATTTCCATTTGTCACACTAGTTCTGTGGTACGGTTAAAAAGGACACTGTTAAGCAGTGTGTGGCAATGTCTCATTAGAATCGTCCTTTGCTCCTCAACTACTGGATCTATTAACCCATTATGTGCAACTTCTGACTTGCTAATTTACATAATCACTTTAGGGAGTTTATTAAGTCACAATTTCCTTCTCTGTAAAATAAGAAAAGCCAACAGATGTCCTCAACACCCCAGGAATGGGAATAAAAAGAAAAATAAATGGGAAGAAGGAAATAGGAGCCTTAAGCCTCTCTAAAAGATAACATTAAAGAATAAAGAACAACTTCAGGCATATTCCACTAGGAAAGGGTCAACGCCCACAATGATCTAGCTAAATGTAAGCCCCCCAAATCTATCAATGTGTAAAATCTCTAGCACTGAGTAGATCAAGTGAAATTCTGAGTACAACTTTATCCTTTGACATATCCTTTGTCTACTGACAACACAGTCACCCCCAAATATCAATATCTGTGATATATATTTCACAGAGTTCTGGAACATTCTTTAAATTCTTTCAATCCTTGGATAAGCCTTATCAAATCTTCCTTGCTATCTTTTGAGCCACCATGACCTCACCACAGCCACCTTCAGGGACATGCTCCATTCCAGAATATTTCTTCCTGAAACAGGTATTATTGTTAGCTCTCAGAAGAAAATAGTAGCTTGGCAAAGATAACTATCTATTAATAAAAATTAAAATAAATTTAACATTATCCCCTATTCTCAGTCCATGCTATATGTAAAACCATGAAACATCGTGAGGAACATGATGAGGGCATTATAATTTCAATAAAGGCAGCAAAATCCACACAGCTTATAACAGCCTGATGTCTAGTTCCACCTAATAATCCTATTTACCTTCAAAACTCAATGAAAAAGCCACTCTTTCCACTTGAAAAAAAAAACCCAAAAGAAGTATACTTAGGTTTGGAAACAATTTGTCATATTGAAGCTGCTATTTTCAAATTTATATTGTCACATGGTCTAGCAAAGGCTTTTATTTTAGAGTTTGATTTTAAAATATCAGGATATTTGAAAACTGACTTAGTAATATATTACAAAACCACCTTTTCTGATAACAAGTTACCCTAAGAAGCTTGTGTGGTATGCAGATTGTTTTAAGCTAATGGCAACCAAGATCCTCCAGGCTCAAGAGAAACTTCAGGCCCCCACCCCACTTTTAACTATCTAGAATTTAAATTATGGGCCTTGCCCATAATATAAGGAGATTATGAAAGGTAACTTTTTTGACCTATCTATATGTCAGGGCTAACTTTTTCTTTATACTCATTTGAAGATATGTTTTCATTGCTTTTAGAGAGAGAGAGGAAGAGGAAGAGGGAGAGAGAGAGGGAGAGAGAAATATTGATGTGAGAAAAACACATCAGTCATTTGCCTTCAATACGTGCCCTGACAGGGGATCAAACCCAGAACCTGGGTATGTGCCCAGACCAGGAATTAAATCCATGATCTTTCAGTTTACAGGACAATCCTCCAACCAACTGAGCCACCATGGCCAGGGCTGGACAAAATGTTAATTACTGAATGGGTACTCTCCCTGCAATGACCTTCTGAAGCCCCAAGGTGTCCTACCTCTTTGTTGGCTCAGAATCTTATGTGCACACATTCCCTTTCTGTCTTTCAACATCTCATGTATGTGGGATTTCTGACTCTCTCATGTATGCAGGGTACCCATACTTATGTATATAAATTTGGCTTCTTTCTCTAGTTAATTTGCCTCATGTCTATTTGATTATTAGACTAGCAGACAAAACTTTGAAAATTAAGAAAAGTTTCTTCATCTACCACACTAGAGAGCAATTAAAGAATATACAACAACTACCATTTGAGAAAGTATTTGAAGGACAGGAGAATTAGGAAGACTGGTGTGGTCCAATATTTCTTTCTTGCAAGGATATCCAACACTCCTTTCCACCTGAAAGCACTTCTGCCTTTCTTCAGAGATCTGTGAAGATGCTCTTCTTCCAATAGGGTTTCTCTCACTGACTTCAAAGACAATAACAACCTCTTCTCTTAAAGCCACAATTCAGTATTTTGGCACAATACATGAATCCTTATAATTCTATTAATTTAGTTTTATGTTAACAGTTTTTAAATTTTATGGCATTTTCGAATCTTAAATTCTAACTTAAACTTCCAACTATCTACAATTTTTAAGTCATCTGTGTCCATAGAACACTTGAACATTTGCTGAGACATGAGTTCCAATTTCCATTGGGAAAATTAAAGGCAAATATAAATACAAAGAAACATGTTCTGACTTCATCATGTTTCTTCCCTTCCTCCACTCCAGAGAAGGAAAAATCAGAATGAACAGGAAAAGTCTGTGGTTGTTTTAAGATCAGTGACATGCCCGACTGGGTGGCTCAGTTGGTTGAAATGTCTTCCCATACACCAAAAGGTTGTAGGTTCAATCTCCCATCAGGGTGCATACAGGAGGCAACTCATCAATGTTTCTTTCTCACATCAATGTTTCTTTCTTTCTCTCTCTCTCTCTCTCTCTCTCTCTCTCTCTCTCCCTCTCACCCTCCCTCCCTCCTTCTCTAAAGTCAATAAACATATCCTCAGGTAAGGGGGGAAAAGATCATGTGATCATAGTATAAAACAGTATGGAAAAACATGTAGAAACAGCAATAATCAGTTGATACATGTTATTGATCCTACCATCAACAAAATCAAATTTTTAACCTAGTCAGACTTCTAACTGACCCTGGAAGGAAATGAAGATGTACTCTGAACAGTAAGAAAAACAGTGACTCCAAATTTAGTCAATTCAAATCAATTTATAGTAGAGATCAGAAGCTCCCTTCTGTGTATTATAACAAAGTGGGCCCTGAATAAGAAAAATGGATTGAGATCATCAGTCTGGAGTAGAGGGCAAAGTCAGATAGGATGTGATCAAGATGGTGTATACCTCACAGAGGACTTAAGTCAGCACATGGTGATATTTCCATTTGGATTGAGGTAGATGGCCTCATAAATAGAAGTCAGTGTAAGCCCAACAGATGAGGCAGAAGGAAAGTTAGTCCACTGGCAGATGTTAAAGTCTGAAGAGCATTTAAGAAAGAGTCTGGGGCCTGGGCCTAAGATAAATGGCAGAGATTTCTCCCACCAAGAGAGGCTGACCAATCAGAATTAAAGTAACTGGTCTCTTCTCACTTTGGATTGCTAAGAAATTCCTGGTCAGACCAGGTCTAGACACATATATTATACAATGGTTTATATTGACCTATGAAGGCATGTTGTAGCTGCTAAGGATGTATGTGTCTCCATCAACTAAGGAGACTTTCGTTACAGAGCTGAAATACCGGGGTGTGTATATGGTGTGCATGGAGGAAGGTAGTCCATAGGGATAAACTTTTAGAATTGGGCAACACTTTTTCAATAATTCCTATTGACTCTCAATTCTTCTGCTATCAAGTTTGCTGCTCATTTTTTTTTTTTTTCATTTTTCTAATTAGGAGCATCTTGTCTTCCAAATTTGGTTTAAAAATTCTATCTTATTCACTGGCTCTGACTCTGTGACAGAACTTCATCCTTGAAATACATCAGGTATCACCCCCTCACTTTCTTTCCCTACCTCCACTTGATGTGGCTCCCAGATTCTCCTATCTTGATGCCACCACTGCTGCCCACCTAGGAAGACTGAGAGAGGAATGGGCCTCAGGAATATATGGATGTTAGACCTGAACATAGAAAACCAATGGCTGACAGCAAAGGAAAGTCTACAGTAGCCACACAACACCAATGGTCAAGTAGCCTGGGGCAACTGAGTACCAGGACAAGCAGCCTTAAACACCTAAATGTCCCATGTGAGCCTCATTACATTATAAATGAGTGTGTTCTATTTTAAAAGTCCTATCTCTAAAGCATTTTAACAGCTTCTCAAGGGAAACAAACAGGTCAAAAGTAAGTTTTGTGCTTCATTTTCCACAATCCCTGTCACATGTACAAACTCAATAATGAATTTCGATGGAATGAACAAACTCATTAATTAATGCCAGATAAGCTAGGTGTTAAACATAATAAATAATTCTTACTTCAAGTTCTACACAAAAACATCAGTATACTCATTAAAAATCTTATCTATTTGAATGTTTCCAAATATTACTTTCTGTAAAGGGGTATAATCACATTAAAAGAAGACTATCTTTATCCAACGTAGAATAATCTCATGTGTGCTGTTTGTAAAGGAGGCTATTTAAATAAATGGAAGAAGGACACTTCAAGAATATTAATGACAGCTACAGAAGTCCTTTGTGTGTTTTAAAGTAAGTCAGTGTACCTTGCCGTGCTGTGCTTTTTTCCCTTTGTTTGCTGGACCATGACAGGAAAGAATCCAAAGGCAGAAAGTAAAGAACTGGGAAGATCAAATGAGCACATTTCTCTGAAATGTGGTAAGTAGTCATTACTTTCTTGCTAATATAAATGAAACCTCATAATGTAAGAAAAGTACGTTGCAGAGATAAATTGAGAATGACCTTTGTCAAGACTGGGATTTTTGTCCTAAAGGTTCAGCCAAGGAAGTATCTCAAATGGCAGTGTGGAAACGGAGAGATATTGGTCCAAGTGTCCCAAGTTTCAGTTCTGCGGGATGTGTAAGTTCTGGAGCTCCATTGTACAGCATGGTGACGAAGTTAACACTACTGTATTGTACCCTTGGAGTGAGCCAATGGGGTTAATCTTAAGTGTTTCCATCACACACAAAAAGCAGTAACTTTGTGAAGTGACAGCTATGTTAGTTAGCCTGACCGTGGCCACCATTTCACAATATATATGTGTATCAAATCATCACATTGCACACCCTGAAGATAAACAATGTTTATTTGTCAACTGTACCTCAACAATGCTGGAAAAAATGAACAAAAACAAAGAAAGGAAAAGCACAAAGAAATAGAAACCCTGAGATCCAGGGAACAAATGTGCAAATAATAGGAGTTTCAGACTACTTCTGATTTCAGACCTATACCTACTACACCCACACATTTCTCATCTCATTTAATGGCAACTTTCTCCTTCCTGCTATTCAGAACAAAACAGTAGAATCTTCCCCCACTCCTCTATTTCTATACGCCACAGGAATTCATGAGCAAGTCTCTTTTACCTTTGAAATTCTTTAAGTTCAGAACCTGACCACTTGTCCATAGCTCTACCACTGTGACCGTTATCTACCACTACTGTCTCTTACCTGTGTGTCCATGACAGCCCGCGGTCTCTCTCCTTGCACCTTGACCATTGCCAACCTACAGTCTATTCTCAATCCATCAGCCAGTTATCTTTTTAAAATCAGTTCATGGCAACTGGTCATTCAAAACATTGAATCACTCAGAGTAAGAACCTAAGATGTCACAGTGACCCGTAAGACCCTAAATAACCTGGCAGCTGTTATTTCTCTTACCTCATCCCCTACCACTCTCTGCACCACATCCCATTCACTGTGTTCCGGAACCACTGGCCTCTTAGATATTCTGTTACAGATTAAATTGTGCCCCTCAGAAATTCACGTGTTGAAGTCCTAATTTCCAGACTGTGAACTTATTTGGAAAAAGGGTCAGTGCAGATGTTAAGATGAGATCATACTGGGGGCAGGGTGGAACCCTAATCCATTACAACTGGCGTCCTTAAAAGATAAAGCAATTTGGACAAAGACATGGCACACAGAGAGAATGCCATGGGACCATAAAGGCAGAGATCCGATGATACATCTCCAAGCCACGGGATGCCAAAGATTGCCAGCAAACGTGAGAAGCCAGGAGGGAGGCCTGAGATGGATTTATAGACCCACAGGCAAGGCAGCTCCACTGCACAGACCTAGAGTCCCGGGGCTTGCAGGACTTGAGTTGTGTTTAAATATTGTTTTTAATTGTGTCTCCCATTTATACTTAAGCCCTATCCTCTTTTGCACAGGTAAGTATTTACAGTTATGTTCCAGGTGGGGCATTCTGCTGCGAAACAATAAAAACAGGGCCCAGAGAGGACAAAGGCCTCATAGCTTCAGAAGGAATCAACCCTGCTGATGCCTCCATCTAGACTTCAGGCCTCTGAACTGTGAGACAATCAGTTCCCGTTGTCATGGCAGCCTTAGAAAACCTGTACACATTCCTCAAACACTCTAGGCGCCCTCTCAGCTCTGGACTGTTGCCCAGGTTGTTTCTTCTGGCCGGACTTTCCTACCAGGCCAGAAATGTACACAGAACTGCTAAGAAGCAGAGGCCTGACCATCCTGCCGCTACTGGAATCATTCATCCACGCAGGTGTTACCACAGATGGCTGCGGTGTCCCGCAGCGTCGTGCAGGCCAGGGAACCCCTCCCCTACAGGAGAGGCCAGCTGTGAGGCCTCCCGCATGTCTGAATCGTCATGTCAGCTTCAGTACTATCGGTCGGCAAGGAACCTTGCATCCTTGAACTGTGCTGTGAACTGTCAAACTGTGAGACACACCACTCTCCTATTACAACACACTTCCATCATTTTAGTCAAAGAAAGTCTTTGTTTCCTCACAGCTGACATAGGGTTATGACACATTACAGACTTGATCAAAGTCTGGAGAGAAATATTTAAAAGTATAGTCTCCAAAGACAGAAGAAGTAGGAAAACCAGAAGGAAAAGATAAGCAATGAGTCCAAATTTGGAAATAGAAAACTGTGTATACATATTTGAAACTGAAATAATGTTATTTTACAATCATTTCATTAAGCTTTTAATCATTAAAAGTCTTTACACATTAACATTGAAGAGACAGTATTTTGGAAATTGCATTGCCTACTGTGCTATTTGCAGGCAGGGGGTGGGGAGTTGTT
>VMDR010014111.1:0-23992 GCA_007922815.1 Macrotus californicus | reverse complement strand
GGACAAAACAAAGGAGGTGGGAAATGAGATGCTTGTATAACTTTAGAACCTTACAGTGAGAAGGTTATTGAGAAGGTTATCCCCATGAAATGTGCAACTCCCTGATACACCATTTCTTGAAATGTTTTCCCATCTCGAATATTTTGTGTGATAAGGAGCTCATTACATTTAAACAGGGTAATTCCAAAAGCTGTTCTACCCACAAAGTCTTGTTTATTTTAAAGTCAATTCTTGATCATTTATTGAATCACTTGCCCCATATTCATTCCTTAAAAAAACACGCAATGTTGTTG
This sequence comes from Macrotus californicus, assembly GCA_007922815.1. Taxonomy (NCBI): domain Eukaryota; kingdom Metazoa; phylum Chordata; class Mammalia; order Chiroptera; family Phyllostomidae; genus Macrotus; species Macrotus californicus. The sequence continues at coordinate 23,699 of VMDR010014111.1, read as the reverse complement.
CTATAAACAGTTTATATTTATTCTGAAGCAGTAGAGCTAGAAAAGCAAGCCTTTGAGCCAGCTAAGGAGGGAGAGCTGGCCTGACTGCACTGGCCCCGTCAGGCAAACTGACCTCCACTGGCCTAGCTGCGCAGATGGGTGGGTAGATCCTGCAGGAAAGGTGGTTGGAAGAGGTCTGCCTGCAGATGGATGACCCTATGCATTAGATCTCCCAGAGCCTAAGGAAAATGGGTTAGTTGACTAATGCTGAGTGTGAATTATCAGCTGGAAGGTACAGTTTACAAGTCCAAGAGAAAGGCCAAAGACTCAGCATGAACTAGCTGGAGAACAATCAGAAAACATGGGTAATACAGCCTTCAGGGACAAATGCCAGTTTTCCGCTGAGCCACAGAGGATCAGTGTGAGTACACAATGTCCAAAGTTAGCCCAACATTTTAATAACACCCATTGGTATGATTTAAATAACACTTCTAATAAGAATCAGGAAACAAAAATGTGAGACGAGCCCTGGGATTCATGTCCCAGCCCCTGCATCCATCACAGTTTAAACTAGGCATAGCAGAACAACGGTACTTCAGTAGCCTCTGTTTGAAGCCTACAACGAACCCTCAAATTGAACTAAAGCATGAAATATATTTTCAAATCAAGCCATTAAAAAACTAGAAAAGCATAAATCAAAATATTTATCAAATCTTTGGAAGCAAGAGAGCTATTTACTCTCAAAAGCCCTAGATGGGCCTTGACTGAGTAGCTCAGTAGGTTAGAGTGTTGTCCCCAAACACCAAGGTTGCGGGTTTGATCCCTGGTTAGGGCACATACAAGAATCAACTAATGAATGCATAAATAAGTGGAACAACAAATCAGTGTTTCCTCTTTCCCTCTCTAAAATCAGTAAATAAAAATCCATAGGTGAAATCACAAGGAAAATATCCATATGTGACATTAAATAATATCTGCACACTGATAAACAATAAATATATCTGGGAAAATATCTAAAGCAAATAAGATAATCAAAGACTTAAGAATTTAATTCTATAAAGAGGTGAGGCCTATTGATAGGAATGAGCAAAGACTTACTTTCTTTTTGATTATTTTTTTTAAAAAACATATATTGGCAAGAGTGAGGAGAAACCAGGACGCAGACACACAGAGGCACACTTGCCCACATTGGCAATACGTATCAAGAGCTCTACGGTGCCCACAGCCAGCCCCAACAATGTCACTTCATTCTACATGCAGAGAAAGCCCTAGGTACAAAGATATCATACATGGTGATATAACAGAAAAAACTGTTAACAACTAAAGGTAGAGGCCAAATGCTCAACAAAATTGGAACACAGGGTTATGTAATATATTTTAAATGCTTACGTATGGATAAACATATAATGCAAGCATATTTATGTCCTGGTTATGAAGTAAATGACCATGTAAAAAAACATAAAACTAGAAGGAAATAAAGTCAAGCAAATACAAACTGTGATTATATTAGAGTGGTAGGTAGTTTTTTCCCTTACTTCCCTTCACTTTCCAAGTTTTCTTAAGTGAACATGTTAAATATTAATAGTAGTTTCCCAGGGACCTTTGAGTATTCTTCCAACCACTTTTCACTTTTCTGACTTTTCAAAAACACTTTTCATATCGTCTCCGTGAACATGTATCACTCTGATATCAAGATACTTTTAAGTAAAGAATTAAATTTTTAAGACTTCAAGAAAAATTATGAGCATTATAAATGAATATTTCTCATTGGTAAAATTACCAATTTAGTGAAAAGATAAGATGACTTCTGTAAAAAAGAAATGATATATAATTAGTGTCTACATTTGTGGGGGGATTGGAAGAGGAACGATCAACAACCTTCCAAAAACATGGAGAATCAAGTTTAAAATTTGCCAAGACTTTCACAAAACCTCTGAAGGAGCTCCAGACCAGAAATTTTAGAAAACTTTTTAAAAAATAAGCAACAACTGAATCTGTTTAAAACACAAACAAAACAAAACAATACAAAACAATAAACCCTCAAACCACAGGAAACAAAGAGTTCCCAGTGGGCAACACTGGGATTCTCTAAATTAGCATGCTCTTAGAAATCTGGGAGAGAAAGTGCACAGCAAAATCTATGCAGATACCAACGGCCATGGGCTCATCTGTCCAGTAATGTGTTGAGATGAAAAACTACAGGACAAATTCATGATGGCAGTTACCTCTAGAAAAAAGAATGGCAAAGGAACCAGGAAGGAAGAAAATAGACGTCAGCTTTATCTGAGATGTTATGGTTTGTTTATTTCGGTTCGAGGCAAAATTCATGAAATGCTAACATTAGTTAATCCTGGTGGAGAGTTTACACACAGTTGTTGTATTAGGCTCTGTACTTTTCTATGTTTTATAAATTTTAAAAAACAATAGGCAAAGGGTACTGAAAGGGAAGGAAGTGACCAGTTTGGGAAAAGCCTTTTGTGTGACAGCAGGACAAAGGCAGGAAGTGGGCAGGTCTCCCCAGACAAATGCAGGGCATCTGCTGGCCCAGGAGTTCGAACACGGTCTGAAAACACAGCTAATAAAGCGTTTCAGCACAGAAAGGAATCTTTCTTTGAGATCTCCTGCGGTCATCTCAAATTACTTTTAAAGTTTGTATTTTTGCATATGTATTTATATCTACATAGTCTGAGTAATGTGACAATTATGGCCTGAGATATACAATGCAATTCAAATTGCATGTTGGGACTGCGTGTCTGTAGCAACTGTGAAGAACATTTATCTCACATGGCACATGAATGACATCTGATCATGCTTCTGTACTCAACACCACCATCACTCATTATATCCTAACAGAGTCTAATAAATCGTAAGTTCACAATGTGGCTTATTGTGTAATAAAAATAAAAGCACGGTGTCTGTTGTTATAAAACAGAAACCTTTTACAAGGCTAAGAGGATGGACAGTTAAGTATCAAATAAGCTTCGGCAAACGTAAAATCATAGTTCTATGAAAAATATTCACCATTACGCTCCTAAGGCATGGCTCTCAGTTATGATGTGTGGCCCGGCAAGATGACCTCAGATTCTCTCCAGTCCCTTGAAGTCTGTCATACTTCCTTTAACCAGATGCCTGGCAAACAACTAAAGAAACCCTGAGAACTAGACTGTAGGCTTCTGATGATCCTGCTCTCTCGAGAAAGGCTTTCTCAGTGATGAACCAAGGGCAGTACCATTCAAGGACTCCTCCAAAGAGGGCCAGTTGAGCGGACAGGCCAGGACCACATGGCTTCCTAGAAGCTGGCAATGGTCACTCTCCCTACAGATGCTGCGGCTCTGGGTTGGGCCTCTTCTGCCTTGTCCTGATCACAGGGCTCCTGTCCTCATGGTGTGGAACAGGGCCTACAGGAACTAGGTCATCCTCAGGCCTTGGCACTGGCCTATTAACCCCATTTATTCATTCAAAACACATTATGAGTCCTGCTATGATCACAGGCACAATATTAAACCATAGAGACACAGTGGTAAGTACAACAGTACCTCTGTCTTGAGTGTGCAAGTTAGATAAGGGGTTAAGTACATAGAGTAAAACGGTGCAACAGGTATGATCGTGAAGTACATACAAGATGTCTTGGAAATACCGAAGAAGTTACTCTTCTGCAGTACGACTAGGGGAAGCTTTCACATCTGGTGAATCAGTAAGAATTTGTTGGACAGAAGCATGAACAAAGGCACGGAACTGTGAATTAGTATTGCAGAACATGAATTACTGTTTGTGACAGCAAGAGATAAAGCCAACTATATCTACAAGTCCAAGATTGTAAATGGTGTGGTGGCTCTTGCAAAGGAGCCTGGACTCTTCCTTAAAGACAGTGAGAAACTGCTAATGATCAAATGGACATTGTAAAAATATCACTTATCCACCCATCCAGCAAATAAGCACTAAGCTGCTACTTTGAGCAGACATCATTTTCAGATACATCCACACCCTAAACGTTTTTCTTCCTCTCGTTATAAAACAAGACCAATATAAATGCAATGAGCTAGAAAATACTCCAAGAAATGTTAATAAAATGATGAAGAACATGGGAAGGGTTGAGAGTGATTTCTACACAACTCCAGAGCAGGACGATTAGGAGTGTCCCATCTGAAAACTCAAGGAAGACACAAAATCGCATCCGATTTGATGAAAATCACTGTTTTGTCCATTTAATTTTAAATATCAATTTAAATAAACAAAGATGGATGACAAAGTTGTCATATATAAAGATACTAACACTAAAACTACTAAAATGTGAAGGTTATATTAGATCAGAGTAAGAGAACCACCACTTTAATGAACAGCTAGGCCTTCCTAGAAACAGAACGTGGAAACAGGTTCCAGAAGAGACTATGTGGAGATCAAAGATCAGAAATAATGCACGTGTATTCGTTCTTTCCTTCATTCATTCACTCAGGAAAGGTGACAGTATAACCCGTGCTGACATTACACGTAACAAAATTAGGCTGAAAGGGCCATTGTCCTAACATAGACTTTACAGCTTTGCAACCAGTTATTATGGACTAAAACAAAAGCCCCAACCTCCAAAGGATGTGTGGGCAGAGAAATAGCCATGCTGCTTCAGAGCTCTATTAATTCTTAGCCTAGGATATCAAGATGGGAAGGGGCAAAGGGGAAGCTGGGAAATAAGGAGGTAAGCTGACCAAAGATGACAGTGATCTCACCCATTTGTCTGAAGCATTATGAAGTCTCAGGATATTTGACTCACCCAATGAAAACACCAAAACACCTCATAAAGCCAATGATTTTTAAATTACTCTTTGTTTTGCTCACTTCCAAACTCCTTATACTCTGGTATCATCTCTCCATTCCTAACAAGCTTCCTGCGGTTTCCCTGAAAATGCTGTTTTGTTCTAGGCCTAGGCTTTCACTCGAGTCTTTTTCTTCATTAACTCCTAAACCCTCCTAGGTTTTATAAATCCTTAATTTCCCACTCCTCTTAAAAAGTTTTTCCTTCACGTCTCAGTCTGATTTACATGTTTTTCCCCTATGTTCTCAGGGCACCTCATGTGATGTCACTGAATCACCCTGTGCCAGACCCCTCATTCACTCACTTGCTCCCTTGTGTGGTTCACACAACTGCATTTGTCCCAGTTGACTATAAACTCTAGTTCAGGATTCTTGTTTCGATCGGTCTTCGGGCCCTGGCACATCCTCATAAGTAATTGCTGAAAGAAGCCAGGGAAGGAGGGAGGGAGAGAAGGATGAAGGAAAGGCAGACTAAAACAAGGTTTTGGCTAAATTTACACCTTTCATTCAACAAACTTTTCTTGAGAATCTACTACGTATCAGACACAGGTCTGGTAGCAGACAATGCAACAAAGCAGGTGAAGGGGGGTGAAGCCAAAAAAGCAATCTCCTCACAGGGTAGTAGAAGAGCTAGACCATTCCCGAGCCCTACGATGTGTTAGACGGAGGAAGTGGCATGGAGAACTATGAAGCAGACAAAGTGGACAAGGGGTCCGTCCTGGAGGTGGCAGTTGTGAAAAACAAACTACCTTGCTTCCCATTTAATACCTCATCATCAATCTTTATTACTTTTAGTTCCCTTCTTATAAGGAATTCATGCTTTCCTTCTTCAGCATCCATTCCAACAGCAATTCTTTTAAAGTTCATAATTCTCAAGTCATTTTTTTAACCTCAGCCTTTTTTTCTGATGCCCAACATCAATTGGGCTATAAATCTGTCACATGCTACTACTAGTGTAGGCCTCTCCAAGTTATAACCCATGTGGCCCAGCCAAGATACAGAGATTCACAAAAATGCTTTCATCATATCCCAGCTGGAATCTCTTAATTCATTATTTTCAGGTCTAGCCAGTGACTTCTCTGAGCACTTGCAGTACAGAAATAACTAGGTCAGAATCATGTGCACAAGATTTGAACCTCCAATTACAATTTTCCCATGATAAAGGCATCTGTGCACAAATTTATGTGAACCAAGGTTTTTCCTTCTCAGGCCAACTAATATTTTCTCCTGTGTAACTTGAATCAGAAACTCAGTTCTCAAGATAAAAAAGTATTTTATGAACCACTGATTAACTCCAAGGAAACATTCCAACATCTACCACCACTCTTTCCTGGCCCTCTTAAATTAATCTTTACTTTTTTCCTCATTTTATCCATTGTAATACTTTCTGGCATTTTCACAATAAGAATGCAATCAGGAAACAGACAAACTAGCCTCTTAAATAAACAGAGCCTGGTCTTTCTTAAATTAAGTGGTCGAAAGAATGCTCATTGCCCCTCCTTCCCTGGAGATTAGTCAACAGCTTGTGATTACTCAACAGTGTGATTTTTACTTTTATATTTCATGTGTTGGTGACTCTCCATATCACATGAGTTAAATTATGAAAGTTGGGAAGCAAGTTGGCTAAAACAGCAAGATCATCCAATTTGCAACCCCTTCCCATAAGGTCTAAGGTGGCATATAGGATTAAGGCTGGTTTATTTACAACATATATCTTGTAAAAGCCGTCTTCTGTTGGCACTGAATGATTGATTTGTATAGCTTAACAATTCAGTTCAAAATGAAATGAAGCTGTTTCCACGGACTCGTTACTAAAATAATATCGCTATTTATACCAACAAACAATGTTGGAACACTCTGTCTACAAAAAGAATCTGAAGATTAGAATGTGTATTTTTGGCCAGGAATGGGATTAGGGAATCGAAAGTGATTCTATTGGTTCAAGTATTTGAGGAGAAAAAATATTTTAAAATCATATCTTCTAAGCTTGGCACATGGTTCAAATTCATTTTCAGTTCATTCATTAAAAGGGGAAAATAAGGAAGAAAACTCAACTCTCCAAGGTGAATAGAACAGGGTACCTACCTCCATGTGTACACTCAGAAAATTCACAGGGTAATGACAGAAAGTTATGGACAAGACAATACTTTTGCTGGTAATGTTATTTTTTCAGGCTTGTGTGGAAATGCTTTGAATTGGATGGACTTAGAAGTATTTGCGGTTTGACGTACCCTTTGTTAATGTTCCATTCCTAAACCCGTGCTCTCCAAAGTGCATCCTGTGATTTATTTTTAGGTAAAATATGTCAGCTGAAAAATGCATCTCCAACTTGTTAAAGCTTATAGATGCTTTCAGTGACCATGTACCCACGTGGTGAACATGGCTTTGAAAGGAGGGCGGGCAAGGGCAAACGCAATGTGAGGGCTAGAGATTTCACCAGGAGCCCTGCCAGGTCTTGCTGGGGGTCATGATAAATGTGTGAATGCAGCAATTATAGTAGAGAGTGGTAAGAAGTTATTCCTTACATGTTCGTAATGGGCAGTTTCTTGGCAAAAATCCCACATTCTTAAAAATACCACATTAATTAGATTTAGGAATAATCCCATGTATGAAGCAAAATAGTTATGTGATTACTGCTAGGCCAGTTACTTAATTTTAATAATGGCCCTCTTTTTTTCTTTTTATATTGTAGTTTCAACTATAATACAGTTGAACCTATCATTCTATCACCCTCTCAAAACAGCAGGGAAGGACGAGAGTTGCTGTTTTTCTTTTTTAATATTCGATATAAGCTCAATTTCCCAGAGGCCTGCTTTCTAAAACCTCTGGATATCTGGAACAGCTCAGGACTCTGAAGAACAATGAGGAAAAAATTTGGCAATCTTCTGCCTCAGATGTGACTTCTTTGAAGTAGTGTCTCAGTGTCGTGTTTCAGCCCGCAGCGACCCAGAGAAGAGCCACATGAGGAAAGAGCACCCAGTGTTCTACCCCTTCACAAAGCGCCGAGGAAAAGAAATTAAGTGGTACATCAGGCTCTTTCAGGCTTCTATGCCATAGGAAGTATTCCCATTCAATAAGTGCCTGTTCCACACCTCAACAAATCTGTACACATTCAGACTCTATCGATCTAAAGTGTCCTATGTGTGACAGGGTGCATATCTCTTTAGTAACCATTAGGACTAAGACAATTATTATCAGGATTAGCTTTCCCAGGTCAAAAAAAGAAGTCCATTAAATAAATAACTTATTTATTCTAAAATCAGTTCGTTCTCTATTAAAACCAATGTTATTCTAAGATGGAATGAATCTGTTAAAAGATAACAGGGTAAAAAGAGCCCAAATAATAAGAGCCCAGGGAGACATTTGTGAGGGGCAAAGGAACGAGCTCTTCCTTGTTTCCCAAGGCAGTAATTGGCCTGCCCTGTATCTTCCTTGAAATATTTTGGATGAGAATACTTGCTGTGATAGCATAATCTCATGTTAGAATTTTCTACTGATTTAGCGAAGAGGAAGTTTCTGGAATGTGTTTAATACTGTATAATGAGAACTTGAAGAAGAAACGAGAGTCAGTGAGTGGACAGCTATAAAATATAAGTTTAAAATTGAAGAGATAGATAATGACATTTCTGTTTATCTTTTTTTTTTTTTTTACAGTTACTCATATCATGAAAGAAAACCTGAAACATCCATCTTTCTTGGTATTTCTCAATCCAACATTTGGATTGTTTTTCTTGCTCTCCAGTTTTCTCATTTGCTTCTCGGCCGACAGACCCTCAACACCTACCCACCGTGACGCTATCAGAAAAGGACAAACAGCTACTATGCACACACGGTGGACAAAAAAAACACACACAGAGTCTTTCGGAGCACTAGTTCTTAAATATCTCACCAACGTGACATTTGGGTTTCTTGAGGCAACTGAAAGGCATCTGTTAAGAGTCTGCAGTCTGCTAGCTCTATGCAACACGAAATATACCCCCTGCCCTTTGGAGATTAATCAATCAGTCTCTTTCTCGCTTAGCCTCTCCTTGGAAATTCCACATTATATCCCCTCTGACATGAACTTTCCAGGCTTTCTGAAGTGCTTCACATAGTAATATATTCTGCCCAAGTGCACTCTACAAATTGGCTTTTCAGTGGAACTTGGCAAGATAATGCACAGCCTATGGAAAACGGATAACTCTACCGTCAGAAGACTGCATCGAGCCTCTCTGAGCAATCGTGGTCAGGCATGGGAAAAAAGAAACAAAATCTCCTTCGGCCATTCCAATGACACTAGACTATGCCAAAAGCCTCACACCCAAATTTAAATTTCTTCTGAAAGCCAGATCTCCTTGTGACCAAATGTTTCTCAGGGGAAGAAAATTGATAGCCTATTAATCAATGTCACTTCAGGCTACCCAAAGCAATCCATTTTAATTCTTTTCATTCTTATACCCCTATTTTCAGCTACAGATAAGCTACAGTCACTATTCTATTTTGTAGAGTTAAACTAAAGCCAATTACAATATCATAATCAAGTATAGTGTATCAGAGGGGTAGGAAACTACCCACTGAAACAGTGAACAGAACTGCATGCACAGTGTCACAGAAAAGATTCAAATGCCAAATCCGACTCGGCTAGAGCTTGTCGTCATTAAGTAATTGAGGCAGACTGAACTCAGAACACTGGTAGGGCAATGCACCAGCAAATCATGTGGTCCACTCGGAACCTGGTCCCGCTGCTAAAAGTGAGAGGCTGGAACCATTGCTGGGACCATTCTTTTACTCAACAAATATTTACTGAGCATCTATTGTGTGCCAGGTATAACCCTAGGCCTGTGACAAACAGGCAAAAGTTCCTGTTCTTGAGGAGCCCATGCTCTAGAGAAGACAACTCTCCTACTATAAACTCCCAGGCACTTTTCTGAGTGAAACTGCAGATCTCCTGACATGTACATCAGTAAAACAAACTGATCACAAAAGAAAGCCAAACTTCAGCCCTTCCCTAAACAGGCACTCCAATACCCTGGTCTAACTTCATACGTATGCCAGGGGGCATCCTAGGCAGAGCAACACGCAGCAGAATGTTCAATCATGCTCGGTGCCTCCATGTTCTCAGGCTCTGTCAGGACCCCACTGTCTTCCTATTCTATTCGCAGCTCAGTGTCAGCCAGGCTCCCACGTTCATCAGCACACTCAACACAGCCTGGGCAAAAGTATTACTCACCACACAACATCTACTTACAATTAAAGACGAGCTCTCCACCACCCTCAGCCCCGCAATCAAAAAGACTGGCTTAGTCACTTAAAATTCAGAATTTCAAAACTTGATCTAGAGACTGAGAGACACAGAGAATGGCAATAGCCAAGTATTAGCAGCCCAAAAGAGAACCAAAGGGGTGAGTGAGATGGAGAGGAAGAAAGAACAAACTTAGAACTAAAATAAAAGGATAACCAATAGCAGCTAAAAATAATGCTAGAGATGGCTGTGGCTCTAAAGCCCAGGCAAACATTTGCTGGAGAGTTCAGTGCACCATAGTCTAGGCCGAGTAAGAAACATGGGCCTGAGTCCTAGACACCTGCCTTAGAAGACATATAGAGGGTCCTCCCATGTTCAGTTTTCTTAACCACAAAATATATTCTCCCAAGACTTCTCCAGGGGCCAACTTAGACAGTGTGTATATCTACAAAGCACTGCATGGGGGGAAGGATCCTGAAACTTGGGCTTCTCGGCGGTCTCAGCACGGTACAGCATTCATTCGGCTGTGTTTGAAACTATTCATGTTTTAAAAGATCAAGGGGAAAGCTATTCATTGAAACTAGAGATGAACAATCATTCATTTCTTATCTGAGTTGCAAGAGATTTAAGAAATAAACTGAGCCTAAAAACTATTTATTCATTCATTTATCTGGTCAACACACACTTACTGAGCTACTCTGTGTCTCCTACATTGCAGACAAAATGACAGCAAGACAGGTCAGTCCCTTCCCTCATGGGGCAGAAAAGTACTAAAAACTAGCCTAAAACACGGAGTGTCACTCTCATGCAAAGCCGCACATGAGCAGCGTGATTCATGTATTGTGCACAGCGGGCTCTGGCAATATTGGCTGCTTAGTTTTCAAGATCTATTAGAGACAGTGAGAATTTATCCGACCAAAGCTCACAGAATCGCACGCGTCATTATAAAAATGACATGACCAAACCCAGTGTTGCTAGGCACTTGTTGTTATTGTTCATAAAAACCATTACAAATGTATCTAGTGACTGACGTGGCAGCCGCGACTTATCCAAAGAGTAAGTGATTTATTGACACCAGAATTGCTATTATGACATCCCAAGGCATTCCCTGAGGACAAGTCTGCCTGCGTCCACTCGAAAGCATGCATTATCTCAAAATGCTTAATGCCTGAGCAAAGCATTGTTATAGTGTACTTGTTTTATGCATTTTAAGGGTTTCTAAGTTTCAGTTTAGTCACTTTCCTGGAGGAAAGCTAGGGGTCAGATTCTTTATAGAAACACAAGGGTTAGAGAGAAAGCGATGTTAAGTTGCAGAAAACTCAAGATCCTTCTGGTTTTGAAGGGCACTGGAAACCTACAGGAAGACTCTTCCACCTTAACTGAGCCCACACTGGGGGGCTTCTTACAGCAGGTTTCCACGGACAGCATGAGCCATCGGGCTCCTCGGGTGCTGTTCAAATATCTGCAGGGCTCTCACCCCTCCCCAGAGCGGCGCCCCGGCACCACTGCACTTGTCTGGCTGTGCTGCGCAGTCCTGACCCCTTGCTTCTCAAGCCGCGCATCCCATCGCTCTCCCTCACTGCCTGAACTCCGTCCACACAGATGGGCTTTCTTCTAGTTCCTTGAATACTGGCATCATCTTAGAACCTTTACACGCAGTCTTCCTTCGACTTCGAAAACTTCCTGTCACTATTCGCCCAGCTGGCGACTTCTCATCCTTCAGAGAGTCTCCCTGCCCAGGGGTCCATGCGCGCCATTATTCTCTGCCCTCATACCTTCCACATCATGCTCCCTTCACCACGCTGGCATGCAGGTGTTCCTGTGCTGACGTATTCACTCTCTGCTTCCCCCACTAGAATGGAACTCCAGAAGGGGGGGTGTTTCACGTGCACGTGCCTGGGACATGACATGCACATGGGTGAACCTGCACCTCTTCCACCTTCTCAGAACAACGTCTTTTCATGGGGAAGAGTAATGAGGGGAAAAGGGGAGCAACTGTAACTGAACAATAAAAGATAAAATATATTTTTAAAAAGGACAATTTTTTCAGCTTAATATCATATCTTTTTTAATGGATACATTTAATAAAACTGAAGTCTAGTGAGTGAGGATTGAAATTTCTGGGTTTAAACTAACCCCAGCGTTTAGGCTCTTCTAGCTTTAGTCTTCTGGGACTAGCTCTTCCAGTCCTTTTTTTACAAAAGTTGCCTCAAGAGTGGCCATGTGACTTTACTTATACGTGTAATTTAGAGAACAAAATTAACAAACAAAACTGAATCCGACTCTCAGACACAGAAAACAAACTGACGGTTGCCAGAGAGGGAGGGGTTGTGGGGCTGTATGGAAAAGGTGCAGGGATTAAGCACACATGGTAGTTACAGAACAGCCACAGGGACATAAAGCACAGCAGAGGGACTATGGTCAATGACACGGTAATAACTCTGTATGGCACCAGCTGGGTAGTGGAAATACCGGGGGAAACACTTTGTAAAGTACAATGTTATCTAATGACTACATCGTACACCTGAAACTAATACAAAGTAACATAGAATGTAAACTGTAATTGAAAAATAAAACGAAAAAAAGATAAAGTTATATATAGATCGATACACAGATACATAGATACACAGATAGATACATAAAAAGAGAATGACGTGTGGATTTTATATGTAAAAGTACCACCCCACATACCCCTAAGCTGCTTAATGCCACATCGACAGACACAGTTCTCGTACCAAACGACAAAGCTGAATATATACTTTATAGAGGTGTTCATTTTATTTTGCTGATGGTTAAGTTTCTATGATCTCTTGTTGAGCTCAGAATGCCATGTTCCTAAAATAGCAGAGTAATTTTTACACTTCACTACAGGCCTTTTCTGAAGGGACAAGTCTGCTTTCCCTCCTGCGTCTGTGCATGGGTAAACAAAGGGCCTTTTAGTCACCTCCTCCGCGTGGCTGACGTGACAGCAAATGTTCTCCTGAGCTGCAGTCATCACTGCGTTTTATGGAAGTGGCTGTCACCCAACCCTTCACTTTCTCCTTCCTTGGAGTTTTAGCCTTTCTAACAATTGCAATGGTTAGGTGTGTATTAAAGAAAAGCATGTGGTTGATACGATATCCAGATAAAAATGCTGGGCTTAACCTGAACAGGAGAAACAAGAACTATGTTGTTCTAGTAAAATAGCAAGACCTTTCAGTGGAAAACAAAGTCTTAATGGGGCCTCTGGTTTAGGTCTAACTTTGGCGATGGTTGAAATACTGTTTATGAAACACCACTTTCAACCAAGATCACTCTCACCTTCGTGAGAACGAGAATGTGAATCGCAGATATCTATTAAACATGCATTATGCGAGTGCTAGGCCCTATACTGGGTACTTTGTGTATTATGTCATTTAATCTCTCCGACAGCCTCAGTAGGTGGATAGAGCTGTCCCCGCTGCACAGAGAAGGGAGCTGGCTGAGCACCACGCAGCAACTGCCCCACAGCCAACAAACGGCAGGATTTTCTTCAGAGTCTGACTTCTTACCCGGCTTTCTGGGAATCATCAGGCAATCTTTTTTAAATGTGTCAATTAGGCATTTTAATTAAAACATTAAAATTGCTGTCATGTAATACAAGTTGGGAGGAGGACCCCTTTGCTATAAAATTGAGTCTTGACAATAATTTCCCCACCACTTCCTCGCATTCATAGGAAATAAAGAATAACAACCCAGGAGGCACGAGAACAGGGCCCGGCGCACGGTCTGGGGCAGCTCGGTGGAAGGCGGCAATGACTTCTGGGAATCACGGCCTTTTGTTTGGTTTTCTGAGAGCTGTTCGGCTGGCAGTGCGGAGAAACACTGCAGAAAGAATGAAGCCTAAATAGGGTCTGAAAAGAAATAGCTTTATCTAATTCCAAATCATGCTAGTTTTAAAAAAAAATTAAGAGACTTTTCTATGCTGTTTAAGCGTTGTTTTCCTCAAAGAGGGCAATTCCACTTTCTATGACATCCTGCTTGGCAAAGCGAGTTTTCTGTCATTCAGATGCACCCAAGCCTCTGCTTTTTTCCCCTAGTTCTAGAAGAAAGCTCCCAAATATCCCCAACTTTTCAAGGGTTGCTTCCAAATCATTAGACAAAGAATGAACCAAGACTTACATCTGGAGGGCCATGGCTTTGCCTTTGTCTATTAAGGTTCACTAGTTTATAATTTAAAGAATGTACCACTGAAATTCCTAATAAAATATGAGCTTTTTCATTGGGACTTTAGGGAAGCAATGATCTCTAAGAGCTAATGCATAGCTATTTAAACATTTTTTTTCCAATTTGGGTCAAGTTTGTCCCCAAACCTGAAAGCCTTCTCCTTTGGCCTGGTTGAGTGTCCTGCATCCAGGCCACTCAAGTGCTGAATGAAGGTCGGCACTGTCTTTGAGGGGAAGGCAGGCAAGAAGACAAAGGCTCCCCAGGAACACAGACAGAGAAACAGGCCTATTTCGTGGACTGCACCGTTCACGAAACATTCTTTGTTTCCCGAGGAAATAAATATCCCAATGTGCCATCCACTCACACAGCTCTCCCGAAACAGTTCCGAGAGAGGGGGCTGCTGCTGGGGGAATGTGGAAGGGAAGCTGGGGAGCACTCCTTTCCACATGCCCCACAGAATCCACTCCCCACGCATTTCAAGTGTCAATAGCTAGACTCACGTTTCCCTGTGGGATACAGGCGTATGTGTAGGTATCGCTGTTCAAGAGTACCTTTTTAAAAAAATGTTGTACTAACAAATATATTCAACATTTAAATACTATCTCTCATCAACCTCAAGATCCACAGTTAAATTAAGTAAACCAACAGATATTTAATAAACAATTACCCTCTTCACAGCACTGGGCTTGGTGTTCATGACATGGGAAGAAGGATGGGACACAGTTTTGTTTTCTGGTCCCTTGGAAGCACCATGGCCTGGCTGGAAGACTTAGATAGAAATCAGCATTTTATTGGCCCCCAAACTAGAACTAGATTAACCATATTCATAATTCCCATATCATGGGGTCTGACAGGCCGAATTTACTTTGTAGAGGAAATACTGAAAAAATATATATTCATATATATTTGCATATACTCATATCTGTGTGCATATTCATGTTGATGTAAATGTATATACTTGTGTTTTTAAATTAATAGGTCATTAGTATTTCATTTGATGAAGAAAATATGTTTAAGAAAACCTAAAATATTATAACTTGTTTATAAGGCTTCCCAAAAGCCATGGAAGCAGATTTGAATCTAGACCATTTTATTAGGATATGAGTATTTGCACCAAGAATCAGTGGATGTACATTTAAAAAGGTGAATATACTCATTCCTTACCTCTTAGTAAATACCATTAAAAACCATCATCCCCGAAGACAAGGACTAGGTCACCCAATTATTTAAAAATGTAACACGATGCAAGAAAAACAAGAATTCATTAGAGGAATGAAAATACTAAAATAGCTGATGTAACCCACAAAGTAAACAAAGACCAAATGTTTAACACATGCATTGACTGTCAAGCAGAAACGTGGATGGGGTCCAGGCGGCCAGAGGTGGTGATGTCAGCGCAGTTGTGTGGATATTGATGGGCTTCCGGGAAAGGGCTGAAGAAGGAATAAGCCTTCAGCCTGACCTTGAAAGAAAAGTAACCAATCTAGAAAGGGGAGCTCTGGCTCCAAGAATATCTGACACTCCCAGTTCTGATAAGTAGCACACCCAAGGGCAGATATGAATCAGGAGGCACACATGCCAACTTCACCAAACCATTCAGAATTAGGAATTTACCGCTATTTAATGAGATAATTCAGCTTGCCTTGGTGATGCTTTAGAGTATTAAAGAACCAAACCCCAGAGAGTGGGTGTTTCCTACTGCCCTAATTTATGGTCAAATGCATCCTCTTAGGAACACAAAAACTGAGTTACTCTCTGATGAAGATCTTCCTTTAAATCCTCTAGACATTGAACAAATATTCATCTATAGATGAGAATCATATATGGATTTAAAATACCTATCTAGAATACAAACAGGCTGTCATAGTAATGACAAATGACTTTTAAAATAACTGCCCAAATCAGAATCCAGATCTTTAGGATGAGGATGTTAAAGGAGTTGAAGGAGAAAGGTGTACATGGGCGGGAGGGGGATGATAAAATTAATTGATTTGAAAGTACTGGGTTAAACTAAGTGAAAACAGTTACCTTCCTGTAGGGCTCCCAAGAGCTAATACGCTAACACACCCACTGCCTCTCCAAGAGTAGGACATGGTATAGAGTTTCCAAAATGCTATTTGGACCACGGAAACTTCATTTCATGGAATCCCCATAGGTCTAATGTTCTCCAAAAAGTACATCACCTGGACCACAAAGTCTCACATATTTGTTCAGTGTACATTCATAAACCAAAACAGCAGACTCTCTAGAGGCCATAACTGCTGGGGAACGTAGACACTGCGCGTTCTCAAGGACTCTCAATTGAGCAAGTAAAATTGAGAAGGGTCTCCAGACTGCTATCCCGGGTTAAGCCAAAGCAGTCTCAGAAACAGGCCAGTCCACCCACTAATTTAAACATGCAAAAGAGAATCATTTAAATCCCCACGTTCTGATCTTATAGGTGTTGTGCTGAAGCACAGTTTGGTAGAATAGAAGGGCACCACAGAGAAGGGCACGCCCTTTGTTCCTCGAAGCAAAGTAAGATGACATCACACTTCCCTCCCTTCCCACGGGAGGCCCCAACACTGAGAGAGCCAGCGGAGGACCTCCCGAGGGTGGCTGTGGCTCCCTCTTCCCCATTCATTCCAGCCTCGGTACCTTCGTACTCTCTTTTCCCTTCACCTGTACTTTCCCTCCGCTACTCTGTCCAGTTAAACCTCTGCCATGTTTAGTTATTTCATTATTTCCTATATGCATTTCTATCTGTCCAAAAAATGATTTGAAGATGCTGATGACAAAAACCATATAATTCTTCTTGATTCCATCATAGTGCCTCGCTCAGCACCAAGCCTTTACGAATATTTGCTGTAATTGTTATATCTAAATAACATGACTGCAAAAGATTTTGCTTATCACTTATATTTGAAGAAAATTCCACTTAGATATCCTGAGAAATTAGATTCTAATCTGTGGTCTCTAGTTTTTTTTAATTGGTTTACTTTTAAATATCCACACAGGTTGTGATTCTCTATGTTGATTTCTTAAGAGTTAAGAAGCAGCAAGAAAAAGGAAAATTGGAGATGTAATTGAGACCTTAGGTGATGTGTCGATGTTACTAGAAGCCAAGTTCTAGAGCTGGGCTGTCCCAGGCCACACATCAGTTGGCACAAACTGAGACGTGGAACAGTGTATGCACTAGAATTCAGAAACTTAGTATGGAAGAAAGAATGCAAAGTATCTCATTAATGATTTCCAACACTGAGGAGTGATCAGAATAAAACTTGGATATATTGGGTTACATAAACTATATTGTTAAATTGATTTTATCTGTTTCTCTTTATGTTTTCACATGGCAACCAGATAAGTTAAAATTATTTATGTGGCTCACACTGCATTTCTGTTGGTCAAGGCTGCTCTAGTGTTTTGAGCACCCAAGACTAAAAAGTGGTCCAAAAAAAAAAAGTGGTCCAAATATTAAATATGGCTACTAACTTATAAAAACTAGTTTCATTTTTTAAGTTCTTAGTGCTAAAAAAACAACAAAGTTCAAAACAAATTGTCTTTGGAGTTGAAACCGTGATACTAAATCTTTTATCAAGTTTAATAGCCATATTAAATTATTTGCTTTGATAACAGAAGATGTTAAAATAAATGCTTCCATTGATGCGCCAAGACAACAGATACCACATTCTAAATCCAGTGTGATGTCACGATCAGAATTTGCAAAGGAGGTGAGGACAATGTGATCACAGAGCCTTAAAACCTCACGCAGACTGAGAGTATTAAAGCGTCGGAGGTAGGAAGAAATGGAAACAGAGTCACTTGGGCAAGAGCTGAGCTATTACTGGCTCTCTCTGAGAAACTGGGGGAAGACCTCACTACGATGAGTCATGAAGGACAGAGGGGTGGGGGGTTCCCAGGAGACCCCTCGGACTACGTGATATGTATCCACGGCAGTTTGGACGCCCCTGGGGACTGTCTAATGATGGAAGTGGCTGGCCAGATGCTCAGACATGGTGCAAGGGAGAGGCTGCTACTGTCCAAGTTGGTTTGTATTCCAGCAATATATTGTGGCAAAAAAGTGCATGTGTTTTCTGCCAACTAGTTGTATGGCACCGCAAGGGAAAGCTGATGTGGAGTGGGCTTGGACCCCTCACCACTGGACAGAAGAACCTGCAAACAGCCATAAGAACTCGGGCATCTTTGCTCACATTATCCCACAAGGGAGAAGTTCTGAAAGAAACCAAAAACTCATCTACCAGCAGAGGAATAACTGCCTACTGAGTGGGCTGAGAGGGACAGAGAGTGGGAGACAAAAATTGAACTGCTTCATAATAGCATCCCACCAGTCCTGCGTATTCATACCAGGCACATGCAGCCTCCAGAGGCCTGGTAGCATATGTTCCCTATGTGCATCAGTTACTCAACCACAAAAACTGAATGTCTGGGTCAACAGATGTATTTCCTGGAACTATTCTAGGAAAATCAAGTTTATTCAATGATCCACCCACTGCCAAATGTTGCAATTTAGATGCATGGTAACATTTAGGGCATTCTGTCTCTGCTATCTGCACATTGGTATTAAATTTCCATTTAACTAAATACAAAAAGTGAGGCTCACAAAAGGCCTCCACATACTTTAGTAACAACAATTTATAGCTTGTTACCTTTAAGAGAAAAAAATTGCCCAGTTCACAGAGCTCTGCCTTCCAAAGGCACATTGAGAATGGGAGCTGGCCTGTGGCATTTACTCTGGGAACTTTAATAATAGCCACCTAAAATGTAAAATTATGTAAAATTAGTGTCAGAAATGCAGCTCTGTAAAACTTATTTGGAGAGAGAGAGAAATCTACATTTCATTAACATTTTCTGGGGGGGGGGAGGAGCATTCAGAAAATCATCTCCTGATTCCATGAGGCATTCTGTACAGTGCTCTGTGAGACGGTCACGTTTCTACTTTCTTTTATGAGGTAAACGGATCTGAAATGCATTACCTGGTTACTACATATTTGAATCATTACATGTTAGTCCTCGCCATTCATTAGACACAATGAAGCTTTTCCGGATTTACAAAATAAATGCCTACCAATAGTTAAAGAATCGGTTTTTTGAAAACTGTTCAATAAAACATTTTAAAAGATCTCTGCAAAATCCTCATTTTTTATCATCAGAGAATCTATGATTTAAAAAAACAGTTCCTTAAATACCAACTCTACATATGAGAATAAAAATTAAAAAAAAATCAACTTGGAATTCCAGCTCCATTAACACTGGAATTCCACAAAGGAGGCAAATATGGACAAGAAAGACTTAGTACCCTTTCCACTGTTCTGCTTCTCTGAAGAGCGAGAATTACCACAGTACTCTCATTTTTATTCTACTCCACGTTTGCCTCACTGTTCTTTTTCTTAAAGCTATCAGTTCCGCAATGCTTTCCCCTGTCAACTAATAGCCAGCAAAATCGCCAACAGACTCTCTTGATTTGGCAAAAATCCAAATATTGTCTTCACAGTTTAGACTTGGGTGGAAAGTTACCACTGAACAAATGAATTGGAACTTAGAAGACCCCATGTCCACACTTACATTCGGATGGCATGTGGTGAAGCTCTCCAGATGGAGTCACGAGAGAAAACTTTTTGTTATTAGCATCCATGCTTCCAGAAGGCGGCACCCTCTGGCTCACATAAAGTCTGATGTGAAGACGCTAATCCAATGCCATGTGCTGCGAGGGTCATGCCAGACAATTCTCACTGCGTTCTCTTCTAAAGTGAGGTCTGACCCCACACAACGCAAGTGTTTGACTGTCCACTGTAGACATTAGAACTGGAGCTATTTTAGGTCGTTTCTAAAAATGCAAATGCCTCCCAGAAAGAGAAATAAAAAGGTCACATACTTTTTGGAATGTACTGCTGACTCTGTGAGGGTAATCCCCCAAATGTGGCTCCAGATAGGGTTCGAACAGTTGTAGCATCGTAGACAAACTATGTAACCTTCCATGGTAACTGCTCTAAGTGACAATATGCATGCCATGCGCATGACATTTAACAATGTCAGCTCAGGCCTTTAGACTTCATTTGTATGCACTGTGAACAGACAGGAAGCACCTCTTGCCATGAGTGGGTTTTTAATCTTTAAAATATAGAAATCAATCAAAAAGATAAATATCTCAAAACCCTGCATTAGATGCATCCAAGCGACATTCAAGATTCCTTTCCTTTGGTTTTTAAAATAATTTAAAAGCAACTTAGCTCAACTCTACCAGAGATTAAAAATCACCTACCTAGCCAACTTTCTTGAAGGGCTTTTTAAAAATCTGTTACTTCTGCTTTAAAACTCATAGTTCTAGCTTTCTTCCACTGTTCCTCAGAAAACACTCTGCGGCTACCAGTGACCCGCCCCAGTGAAATGCAAGCACAGCACAGTGATTCCACGTGCAGGCTCACGAGCCAAACTAGTGGGGTCCGGCTTTTGGTTGCACCTCTTACAGCCATCTGACCTTGAGCAAGCTATGTGACCTCTCTCTGCCCCTGTTCACACCTCTATAAAGTGTGACTCATTACAGGACTTTCCTCACCGGGTGGTTGCAAGTCCCCAGAGTACAGAGTTCAGCACACCGCCTGACACATCCCAAGTACCCAGCACACATTGCCTGTCACTATGCCCGAGGGCCTCTTTGTGATTTCCATTCTTTCTTGACCCTTTGAAGAGTCAAACAATTGCCAAGCTACTTCTTGAACTCCTTCTTGCCTTTAGTTTCTTTAGCTCAGTGCTCTCCTGGTTCTCTTGGTTCTCTTTGTGTTTTCTCAATGTCCTTCTTTTATTCTCTTCTTCCCCAAGCTTATTCATCATTATCCCTCCTCATCTCCAAGTTCAGGTCTATCTCCCTCATCCTCCCTTTTTTTCGTTACCTTGAGATCCACTCACATGATGCACTGTGTTTAAGAGAATTTAACAAGATTTTAAATGGTCTGCATTCTGAGGCAAGATGGCAAGAGAAAAGTGTGATTCCACATAGCCTCGTTGACAGCAACTATGGTAACACACAACTAGCTTGTGTTGTCACCAAAACAGGCACTGAGCTCATTTAAATACTAACAACAAACGCTAACCTGATGCCCCACTGAGTTTCGGCAATGAACAGTTTTACTGGTTATACAAGGCCCAAGCAGAAAGAAGATAAAAATGGTCTACGGGTAGTGGGGAAAGGAGGGAGCAGCCAGGAAAACCGTAAGTGTAAATTTATAGAAAATAATTATGAGGAAGAGAAATGCAAGAAACTTAGGGTATAAAACACGAGAAATCCCATCTTTGATAGAGAATATGGCAGGCGGTGGGAAACTCAAGTGCTCACAAGGGCGAGCGAGCGAGCTAAATACATGAAGTAGATGGGATGTATTATCATAGGGAGCGATGCAGACTGTGGCAAACTGAACAATGCAACTAAAGGTACACACATCCGCTTTGTAAAAAGTAAACTGCAAGCCAAACAAGTCATGAGCCTTTATTTTTCCTCCTCTGAGGCTAGTGAGATAGGAAATAATGCTATTGTCACCTGCCCAATGAGACTGATTAGCCAAGAAATTTTTTAAGTATATTTATTTTACTGGCTAAAAGCTGCAAGTAAGGCAAATGTATTTCATAACCTGATTGTATTTGTGGAATGAAAGTTATAATGGATTATAATTCATAATTCAAGCTTGGATCCACTACTCATCTCCATCACCAACCAAACCACTATGTCTGTGGATTAAGATTCATTTTTATTAGCTTAAAGTAAGCCAGATCCTGCCAGTGTCATCCCCAAAGGGTATTCCACACTTGTATTGGCTCTTTGAGTAGTTACAGGTGTATCCAAGATTTCCCAGGAACAACACTGCTTATTCTGAGAAGTACTTGTAACTGACGTTTTAAGTGTTGCTTCCCACGTGTGTTACATCATGGCAGGAAGGTGCTTGTTGGTTATTTGTTTGTTTGTTGCCATTCGGTTTGGGTCAAAACACACCTCCTTTTCTGCATCCCTGCCAATTGAGAAATGACAGTCTTGTGGCCCTAAAATATCATAGCTGTGAAAGGTAGGCCTGAATTCAATTAGGCATCAGTACTGTAAGCCATCCATAAATTAAACGAATAAAAAATATCCAGGAGTGGCACAAGTGAGCAAACAGCAACTACTCTCAGGAGATTCTCGTTCATACCCGATCATCCCATCTCCGGATTTTCTGGTACTTTAAACTAAGACCACTCCAACCTGTACCGACCAGGCACTATGCATCAGGCATTGAGCTCAGTGCGGGAGTTAAAACGACCAAACCACAGATGCCGCCCAAGGGCTTACACTCTCTACTGCGGCTAAAGAACCTGGAAACCCGCTGTTTCAGCATCATGCAGCGTGTTCTACAAAAAGAGATGCGGAGAGAGCACTAAGCAAGAATGCAGAAGGAGCACGAGGAAGGAGGTAAAGCCTTCCGAAAGTTCACTTTTAAGGATAAGAAGTCACATCTCAATGAAAACATACTACAGCTAGCCTGGGCAGTTAGCGTAATAAACTAGCCTAGGTAATGAGCAAGGCAATCGGTGCACTAACTGATCAGCCGGAGTCACACTGAACACTTCCCTACACTTTCGGGGGTGTCTGTCCTGACTCAGTCATACATTTTTATTAACGACTCTTGAAATCGCAAACAGACATTTGGGCAAAAGGATATAGTGCCTCTAATTCTTTGAAGAAGTAAGCAAATGACTCTCACAAGAGCAGAAAAACAGTGGAGATTCTACAAACAGAAACACAATTCTAGATTCCAAAAGACTCCCCTCACCCACGTGGTGAAGGAAACTGTACTTCCGTATCACCTCTGCTATTGAAGCTCTGGGACTGTATTCATGGGTGGAACAGGCAAAAGGTAAAGGTTTAAGAGAGCCTGCTTCCTGTCCCCCAATCCCAACCACTGCAAACACCTGGAAACCGGCCATTAAGGGATTAATTTTATTTAGACACTGTGAAGATGTTATGGGACCAACACATACTTATACCTCAGTACAAATTTCAGGAGGGAAGCATTTAAAGACACTCCAAAAGTTGGAGAAACCCTTGAGTGATATGCTAGTTTTAACTAGTTTAGTAACTTAACCCATTCATATCATTTCTTAATTTGGGTCAAAAATCAAGTCTTCAAAGAAATAACTGTGGAAGGATTTAAATACCATGCCCTCTCTACTTCTGATTGTGTTATTATCAGCATCCAAACTGTGGGTATCAATATCCTTTGCAGCAAATTATTAATCACTTTCTTAGATGTAAAATGGCCTATAATTTCATCTTATTAGTGATTTTTCTAAAACAAATTGAACCTGGCATTATGATCTTGAAATTATTTTCACATATCCTGTCTCAAGTTATACATTAACAATTTTAATCTCAACAATTTAAATCCTACAGTATCTTCATTGAGTAAATAATGAGGCCACAGACTGATACTACCTAACTGAAATATTTGTCTTTATTACTCTGGATACCATTAGCTCCAAGGTA
>VMDR010014110.1:0-23999 GCA_007922815.1 Macrotus californicus | reverse complement strand
TCTAATTTGCGACCAAATTCAACCAAGTCTGTGAGCATCCTGATTACCAGTGTTTTGAACTGTGCATCTGATAGGTTGGCTATCTCTTCATCACTTAGTTGTATTTTTTCTGGAGCTTTGATCTGTTCTTTCATTTGGGCCATTTTTGTTGTCTTGGCGTGCCTGTTACGTAGTAAGGGGCGTAGCCTTAGGTGTTCACCAGCAATTTGTACTTCTTAATCCCTGCACCTTTACCCCCATTTCCCCCTTCCCCCTCCCAATTGATAACCCTCCGAATGATCTCCACATCTATGATTGTCTTCTTGTTCTGCTTGTTTGCTTAGTTTGTTTTCTAGATTCAATTGCTGATAGCTGTGAACTTGTTGCCATTTTAATGTTCATAGTTTTTATATTATTATTATTATTATTATATAATTCCCTTTAACATTTCATATATTAATGGCTTGGTTATGATGTACTCTTTTAGTTTTACCTTCTCTGAGAAGCACTTTATCTACTCTTCCATTCTAAATGATAGCTTTGCTGGATAAAGTAAGTTAGGTTGTAGGTCCTTTCTTTTCATCACTTTGAATACTTCTTGACAGTCTCTTCTAGCCTGCAAAGTTTCTTATGAGAAACCAGCTGACAGTCTTACAGGAACTCCTTTGTAAGTAACCCTCTGCTTTTATCTTGCTGCTTTTGAGATTATCTCTTTATTTTTAACCACTGGCATTTTAATTATGATGTGTCTTGGTGTGGTCCTCTTTGGATCCATCTTGTTTGGGACTCTCTGTGCTTCCTGGACTTCTATGTCTATTTCCTTCAGCATATTAGGGAAGTTTTCTTCCATTATTTTTCAAATAAGTTTTCAATTTCTTTCTCTTCCTCTTCTTCTGCCAGCACCCCCATGATTTGGATGTTGGTACATTTGAAGATGTCCCAGAGGCTCCTCAGCCTATCCTCATTTTTTTGAATTCTTTTTTCTTATTCTGGTTCTGATTTAATGTGTTTTTCCTCCTTATGTTCCAAATCGTTGATTTGATTGCTGGCTTCATCTTCTCTACTGTTGGTTCCCTGTAGATTTTTCTTTTTTTCATTTGATCTAACTTTCATTTCTGCCTGGGTCTTTTTTATGCCCTTGAAGTACCCAATGACTTCCTTCAGCTCCTGATAAAGAAAATGTTTTGAACTCTGCATCTGATACGTTGCTTATCTCAGTTTCATTTTGCTCTCTTTTTGGAGTTTTGTTCTTTTATTTGGGCCATATTTCTTTGTCTCCTCAATTTGGCAGCCTCCTGTGGTTTTTTTCTGTATTAGTAGAGCACTTTGACTCCCTGTCTTAGTAGTGGCCTGTTGTAGAAAAATGCACCTGTAAGTTGTATTGGGCAGAGGCTTAGGTAATCGCCAGGGTAGGACAACCCATGTTAGAACTCCATTGCTCTGCATGAGAGAGGGCTCAGAGAGGGGGCAATACTGCTGCCTAGCTTCTGGAATTTTGCCCAGGAAGCTGCCTCCTGGCACTCACCCTGATGCCAATCACTTCAATATCTCCCTGTATGCTATTGGTTCCCTTCCAGCTGTTGCCCTGGTGCTGAGTCCCAGATGGTGTGAGTCTGCATAAGTCCTAAATCTGTTGCGGGCCCTTTAAGGGGAGTCTCTTGAGGATCCCGCAGTTTCTTCCACCACCTCAACCCCCACTGGTTTTTACAGCCAGATGTTGTAGGGACTTATCTCCCTGGCGCAGGAATCAAATCAACCCTAGGCTGGGTGGTGTGATCTGGGGCTAGGATTCCTCACTCCCGAGGTATCCCTCCTGATTTTTATCCAAGACACGTGAATATAAGACTGCCCCATTCCATGCCTTTTCACATGTCTCTGCCCCTCCTACCCATCTGGATGAATGTGGCTTCTTTAATTCCATGGTTGTTGGACTTCCATACAGCTCGATTTTCTAATGATTCTGAGTAATTTTTGTTTTGTAGTCTAGTTAATTTTTTCTGTAGTTGTGTGAGGAGGTGAGGCATGTTTACCTATGCCTCCATCTTGACTAGAAGTTCACATAAGACTTCTTGAAAAGAAAAGGGGGTGATCTGTGTTGCTTAAGAAAAAATCATGAGCATAAGTGGAACAGTGCAACAAAAGCCAAGCTGCAGCAGGTTAAACAGTGAATGGAAGATGAGGAAATGGAGGCAGTCACTGCAGACTTCCCATTCAATATACTTGGATAATAAGGGAAGAAGAAAGATAGTATCTAGCTCAGCTAGGGTCCTTTAAATTATCGAATATTACTGGTGTTGAGAAGTGCTTGATGTAAAAGTCATCAACGTACAGATGCTACAAGATTAAGTAAGATTACTTGGGAATTAATGTAAATAGAGAATTCCAAGGCCTGAGCTCTGGGGCACCTCTGTGTTTAGAGGTCAACAAAATGGACAGCAAAAAAGCACAAATCATTTAGTAAAGCACAGATAAATATGACTACATTAAATTTAACACTTCTGTATGAGAAGACAACATAGGCAGCTAAAAGACAAGCCAAGATTGGCCGGGTGAGGGGGTGGGGGGGGGGCGGTTAGATCCACTTAACCAAAAAGCAACTAGTAAGTAGAATTTATAAAGAACTTCTAAGAATCAATGACAAAAAGATGACCCAATTGTACATATTTGTATATGTATGTGTGTTAATGTACATACATATACATATATATGTTTAACCTCCCCAGTAATCTAGGAAATGTTTATTGAGATAACAAGATACTATTTTGTATTCACTTGCACAAGTAGAAAAATTTAATAGTTCAACAGAGCGAATTTTAGCAAGGATGTGGAACAAATGGAACTCATGTGCTGTTTGTAGATACGTAGAACAGTATGATGTGGAAAGCAATTTGGCAGTATCTAATAAGGTTGAAGATATATATATCTTATAACCCTGCAATTCCATTTCTGGGTACCAAGATACTCATTAAAGCATCATTTGTATTAATGACAATTTGAACACAACAAAATCTAATGTCTACCAACACAAAAATGAATGAATAGGGCTATAATTCATATAATAAAATACTATAAAAGCAGACTTTACAGCCATGATTAAGAGATAACAGTCTAGTCTTCCTACCATGAACAACTAGAAAAATGGAAAAATTTATGAGGCAACTATTTTCAGGCAAGGACAACAGGAAGCACAAGACTGATTTCTGATCACCCGAAGCCTCTACTTGGGACAGAATCCCAACTGTAGTGAAGATAGCTAGAGTCTGAGCAGAGTAGAGTGATCCCACTGGGCTGAGGAGGCAGAGACCAGACTTAGGGATAACTGTAATAGCTGTAAACCATTGGGCAGAGTAAGGAAAAGAGGGTGCCATGCAGAGAGGGAGTTCCAGAAGTCCATGTGTGAATTCCCCATAGATCTGTGACTAAAGGCTGGTGTGATGATTAATTTTATGTCTCAACTTGATTGGGCTGTGGGGTGCCCAGATCTTTAGTTAAACGTTATTTGTGATTGTGTCTATGAGAGTGTTTCTAGATGAGAAAAACACTGGAATTGGCAGATTTAGTAAAGAAAATGGCCCTTTCCAAGTGGGTAGGCCTCAAACAATCTGTGGAAGGCCTGAATAGGACAAAAAGGCTGAGTAAGAATTCTTTCTGCTTGACTGTCTTTGAGCTGAGGACATTGGTCTTCTACTGCTTTCAGATTTGGACTTGGCCTGAAAATCACACTACTGGCTCTTCTGATTTTTAGGCCGTGGCCTTGGACTAGAATTACATTATCACCTCTCTTGGGTCTGCAATGGCTGACTATAGATCCTGTGACTTCTCAGCCTCTATAATTGCAAGAGCCAACTCCTAGTAATAAATATGGGGGGTGTCCATCCTACTGGCTGTGTTTCTCTGGAGGATCCTGAATAATACAGTGAGGCTGTAAATACACAGAGTGAGATCACTTGAGGTGTACCAGAAGCAGGTACTACATGGGGTTGAGTTTAGAACAGAGATCCTAGAGTTAGAGCAGTCATTGGATAAGAGCACTGCCAGGGAAATTGTGGCCCGCCAAAGCAGAGATATCTTGTAAACCAATATTTAACATCCTTGGCATCCAGCTGAAATAGCAGAAAATTTACATCTTGGGTTAACAACCAGAGCACAGATGAGCCCCACTCTAGGTTGGTCCCAATAAATCCTAAAGTCAAACCATGATAAGATCCGCAGGAAAAGAATTTGGAGGCTGAGTCTTACCAAGTTACGGGGCTTGGGAAACCACCTAGGCTCTCCATTGATCTGTAAAAACAAAACAAAACAAAACAAAACAAAACCAAGCCATGCCCTGGCTGGTGTGGCTCAGTGGATTGAGCGCCAGATTGTGAACCAAAGTGTCGCTGGTTCAGTTCCCAGTCAGGGCACATGCCTGGGTTGTGGTCCAGGTCCCCACCAGGGAGCATGTGAGAGGCAACCACACATTGGTGTTTCTCTCCCTCTCTTTCTCCTTCCCTTTCCCTCTCTCTAAAAGTAAATAAATAAAAGCCTTAAAAAAAATAACCAAGCCTAACAAAGTATAAGTCATTAGTTTGCAATTACATTTGCCTGCTAAAATAAGAATCCATATACTTCATACAAGACAGATAACTCCGAAGTATTGTTCACACTGTACAATATTCAATAAAGTCACTTACACATACAAAAAAAACCCCACAAGAAAATGTGATCTACAGTCTAGAAAAAAGCAATGTATAGAAATGAATCCAAATGTTAGACTTAGCCAACCAAGATTGTAGATGTGTCCAAATAATTCCAGGAAGACATGGTTTTAATGAGTGAATATATAAGAAATCCTTACAAAGAAATGAAAATTATGAGTTTGAAACATACTAAAAAATAAAATAATTGGAAAAATTCACTGGACAGGCTTAACAGCAGATTGGAGATTGCAAAATAAGGTCAGTGAACTTAAAGACAGATCAGTAGAAGTTAAAATTTAAACATCTGCATATACCATATTCTGCCATGTATAATGTGTATCGATATTTTTCTGCATATTATAGACGGGATTATTATACCCATGGTATGTAATCATTATATTGCATCCTTATTTTACCCTCAAAAATTTGGGCAAAAATTGTGCATTATACACTGCAAAATATGGTAAGTGGACCTGCACAGTTCAAATCTGAGTTGTTCAAGGGTCGATTGTGTTTTCAATCTGCAGTTGGGAATCTGCATATGCAGAGGGCCAATTAAAGTTTTACATGGATTTTGAACTATGCCTTGTGTTAGCACACCTAACCGCTGTGTTGTTCAAGGGCCAACAATACTTACAAATTCAAATGAAAAGACAACATAACTTATGGAATGCTGTGATGGCATTGCTCAGAAGGAAATGTATAGATGTAAATGCCTACATTTAAAATGAGGAAAGCCCTGACTACTGTGGCTCAGTTGGGTGTCATTCTGCAAACTGGAAGGTTGCCAGTTGGATTCCTGGTCAGGGCACATGCCTGGGTGGTAGGTTCAGTTCCTGGTCTGGGCATGTAGGAAAGGCAACCGAACAATGTTTCTCTCCCTCTTTCTCCTTGCCTTCCCCTCTCTCTAAAAATCAATAAATAAAACATTTTTTAAAAATAAAATAAAATAGGAAAAGATCTCAAAGCAATAACCTAACTTTATACTGTGGGGAACTGGAAAAAAAAGAGCAAACTATACACAAAAGTAGTAGAAGAAAGGAAATAATGATTAGGGTAGAGATAAATAGTATACAGAATAAAAAACAACAGTGGATCAAGAAAAACCAAAATGTTGTTTTTTTTTAAAGATTTTATTTTGTTAGATTTTATTTATTCATTTTTAGAGAGAGAGGAAGAGAAGGAGAGAGAGGGAGAGAAACATCAATGTGTGGTTGCCTTTCATGTGCCCCACACTGGGGACCCGGCCTGCAACCCAGGCATGTGCCCTGACCGGGAATCGAACTGGCGACCCTTTGGTTCACAGCCTGTGCTCAATCCACTGAGTTATACCAGCCAGGGCCAAAATGTTGGTTCTTTAAAAATACAGGATCTGGCACAAAGAATGCCCCTTTTTATTACAAAATCATAGGTGTATAATTCTGTAACATAACAATATCACACTCGAGCACACCATATGACATTTTAGGTGAAATGTTCAAGTTAAAATTATAAATTATTATACCCATATATTATTACCCAACCAACCACACTCAAACAGGCCTTACTTCTGCTGGACCTTGTATTTTTCAAATGGATAAACCTATAGAGACTGACAAAGAAAAGAGAAAAGATAAATAACTAAAATCAGAAATGCAAGTGGAGATATCATTACCAACCTTACAGAAATAAAAAGCATTATAAGAGAATACTGTGAACAATTGTAAACAAAAAATTAGATAACCTAGATGAAATGGACAAATTCCTTGCAATATGTAAATTACCTAAACTGACTGAAGATGAAATTGAAATCTCAATAAATCTATAAAAAGTTAAAAAAAAAAAAGACTGAATCAGTGATCAAAACCCTCCCAACAAATAAAGAGCCAGGTGGCTTCACAGATACCAAAACCAGATAAAGATATCACAAGAAAATTGAAGACCACTCTCCTTAGTGAAGACAGATGCAAAAATCCTCAACAACATACTAGTAAACCAAATCCAGCAGCACATAAAAAGGATTACCCATCATGATCAAGTGGGATTTATCCTAGGAATGCAAAGCTGGTTCAACATATAAAAGTCAATATAAAGTCTTCACAGTAATACAATGAAGACTAAGACAATCATTCAGTTGATGCAAAAAAAAGAGGCACTTGATAAAATCCAACATCCTTTCATGATTAAAGCTCTCACAATACTAGAAATAGAAAATTCCTCAACATGATGAGAGTTATTTATGAAAATTCTACAGCTCAGCATAGTCAATGGTGAAAGACTGAAAGCTGTACCTGTATGATCAAGAACAAGACAAGGATGCATGCTTTAACTACTGCTATTCAACATTGCACCAGAAGTTCTAGCCAAAGATGTTAGGCAAGAAAAAGAAATAAAAGGCATCCAAATTCCAAAGGAAGGAGTAACACTATCTCTATTTGTAGATGACATGATCCTATATATTTTTTACAAATCACAAAGAATTCCCAAGAAAGTCACTGGAGATAATAAAGTCAACAAGTCTGTAGGGTACAAGATCAACTCACAAAAATCAGTCATGTTTGTGTACACCGGCAATAATCTAAAAAGGAAATTATGAAAGCAATTCCATTTACAATAGAATCTAAGATAAGAATAAAATGCCCAGGCATAAATTTAACCAAGGAGGTGAAAGATTTGTACACTGAAAACTGTAAAACATTGCTGAAAGAAATTAAAGAAGACCTAAACAAATGGAAAGACATCCCATGTTCATTGGAAGACAGTATTGCGAAGATGGCAATACCACCCAAAGCAATCTATAGATTCAATGGATTGCCTATCAGAATTCCAACAGCCTTTTTTTGTAGAACTGGGAAAGTCAATTCTCAAATCCACATGGAATTGTGAGGGGCAATTCAGGCCCCAAATAGCCAGAACAATGTTGAAAAAGAGTAAGGTTGGAGGACTTATGTTTCTCAATTTCAAAGGTTACACAAAGCTACAGTAATCAAGACAGTATGGTTTTTGGAATAAGGGCAGATATATAGATCAGTGGAAATAAACTTAGAGTCCAGATATAATTATGCCCATATGTGTACGGCCAATTGATTTTCAACAAAGGTGCCAAGTCCCTTCAATAGAAAGAGAAGAGTCTCTTCAACAAATGGTGCTGGGACAACTGTATTTCCACGTAAAAAAGAAGGAAGTGGAACCCTACTTCACACCATATGTAAAAACTGACTCAAAAGTGGATCTATAACCTAAATATAAGAGCTAAGATCATAAAACTTCTAGATGAAAACACAGGTAAATCTTCATGACCTGGGATTTCATGCTAAAAGCATTAACAGCAAAATAAAAAACCTGGTTTCAACAAAGTTAAAAACTTTTGTGCATCAAAGGACATTATCAAGAAAGTGCAAAGACAATCCACTGACTAGGAGAAAATATTTGCAGGCTGTATATGATAAACGTTTAATATTCAGAATATGCAGAAAATTTTTACAACAACAAAAAGAGAAACAGTCCAATTAAAAACGGGCAAGGGAGTGAAGACATTTCTCCAAAGACATACAAATGGCCAACAAGCACATGAAAAGATACTCAATATCATTACTTGCTAGGGAAATGCAAATCAAAACCACAAGGTACCACTTCATACCCACTAGGACGGCTGTAATTTTTAAAAAAGGAAATTAGTGTTGGTGAGGATATGGAGAAATTGGAAGCTTCATATAGTGCTGTGGAAACCAGTTTGGCAATCCCTCTAAAGTTAAACATAGAATTATCATATGAGCCACACAATTTCACTCCCAAAAAATGGGAAGCAAGAACTTGAAAAGATTGCCAATTAAAAAAAAACAGACAAAAGACTTGACTGGACAATTCTCTGACAAACATGAAAAAAGATACACAACATCAGTAATTATTAGAGAAATGCAAATTAAAACCACAATGAGATATCACCTCACATCCATTAGGATGCCTACTACTCAAAAAAAGAAAGAAAAGAAAAGAGGCTTGTGAGGATATGGAGAAACTGGAATCTTATGCACTGATGATAGGATTGTAAAATGTTGCAACTGCTACAGAAGATTGTTTTGAGTTTCCTCAAAAACTTAAAAATGGAATTACCATATATCCAGCAAGCTCACTTCTAGGTGTAAATCTGAAGGAAACGAAATCACTGTCTTGAAGAGACAGCTGCATCCCCACGTTCATTACAGCATATTCACAGTAACCAAGTTATGGAAGCCACCTTAGTGCCTACCAACACACGAATGGATAAAGAAAACGTGGTATGTATACACAATGAAATATTGTTCAGCCATAAAAAAGAAAATCTTGCCTTTTGTGACAACATGGGTGGACCTTGAGGGAATTACACCAAGCGAAATAAGTCAAACAGAGAAAGACAAATATTGTATGTTCTCACTTAAATGTGGAATCTAAAAAAGCCAAACTCATAGAAACAGAAAGGAGAGTGATAGTTGCCAGGGGCTGGGGGACATGGGGAGATGTTGTTCAAAGGGTATAAACTTCCAGCTTTCAGATGAGAAAGTTTTGGGGACTGACTGTACATAATGGGACAATAGTTAACAATACTATATTATATACTTGAAAATTGAGAATAGATCTTAAATGTTATCACTATACACAGACACAAACAGTAATTATGTGAGTAAATGGAGGTGTTAACTAACCTTATTGTGGTAATAATTTCATAATATATACATGTATCAAATCATGTTGTAAATTGTAAACTTACATATTATGTAACAATATCTCAATAAAGCTAGGGAAAAATACAATGCATTGTGGGGCTTATATCGTGTGTAAAATACATAACAACAATAACAGGAGGGCTAGGAAATGAAAAATATACAGGGTAGGGCAAAAGCAGATTTACCGTTGTTTGTATAGAAAATAATACAATAAAAAATAAATAATAATACGAGTAAACTCTGTGTTTCATATACTCACAACTGTAAACCTACCCCCCCCCCAATAGATAAAGTTCTTACGCTATACATGATGTGCCTACTATTACCTGAAGATAGATGCTGATGAGTTACAGGGGCATATTATAAACTTTAAAGTAATCACTAGAATAACAAAATGAAAAATTATTGTTAATTAGTCAACAAAGGAGGTAATGGAATAACAAAAGTACTCAATTAATTCAAAAGAATGCAGAAAAAAAGGGAAAGAACAAAGAATAAATATAAAACAAATAGCAAGATGACAAAAGCAAGCCCAAAATGTTAATAACAACATTAAAAGTTAATGATCTAAACACCTCAATTAACAGGTTTGGTAAAGTAAAAAACACTTAACAGAATCCAATACCCATCTATGATTAAATTAAAACTCTCCCAGCAAGCAAGGGTAAGAAAGGAGCTTCTGGAACCTAATAAAGGACAACTTAGCAGCCCACGGCCAACATACCTAATGAGGGAAGGCTGGGACGAGGCGAGGGCGCCCACTCTCGTCAGCTCCGTCCAACACACCAAGACAGTGAAGATGAGAAAAAGAATGAATTGACGTAGAAACTGCACAAGAAGATGTAAAAATGTCCTTTATTTGCTGGTGGCACAACTGTGTTCACAGAGAATCTCAAGCAATCTATAAAAAACCACCACCAAAAACACCCTTCTGAACTAATGAGTGAATTTAGCAAGTTTACAGGAAAAAACATGGCCAATATACAAAATCAATCACGATTCTATATGTTAGCAACAAACAATTGAAATTTTATATTTAAAAATACAATAATAGCATAAAGCATGAAATAGAGGTAAATTTAACAAAATATGTGCAACACTTCTACATCAAAACATTAAATCTGCAAAACATTTCTGATAGAAATTAAAGAAGATCTAAATAAATGGACAGATCTATCGACATTCATGGACGGGAACCTTCAATACTGTTAAGGTACCCGTTATGCTCATATTGATCTAATGCAATTCTAATGAAAAATTCCAGTTTTTTTGGTAGAAAGTAACAAGCTGATTTAAAATTTACATGGCTATCCAGAATGGCCACATCAATTCTGACAAAAGAAATGATAATAACGAAGTTGGAGGACTTACATCACTAGGCTTCAAGACGCCAGTGAACGTCATTATAACCGACAAAGGATGTTGTTGGGATGGACATAGCCAAACAGCTCAGGCGAACAGAACAGAGTTCAGAAAAGACACAGATGTGGTAAACTGATGTCCTACATGGCCACGTTGTGATGTGATGGGGAAGATGCTCCAACACTGGACCTGTCAGTTATCCGTTGCTGTGTAACAAATTCCTCCACAACTCCGTCAACACGGCTTTCTTATCTTACAGTTTCAGTGAGTACTTTGGGAGTGGCTTAGGTGGGGAGTGCTGGCCCAGGATTTTCATTAGTTGAGAGTCAAGACTGCAGGGAGGGCTGCAGGCGCTGATGAAGGCTCAAGTAACGCTGTGGATCTGCTTCCAAGACAGCTCCCTCACACGGCCATGTGGAAGAGGCCTCAGTTCCTCACCGCGGGGACCTCCATGTCTGTGTAAGTGTGTCCTCACCACATGGCAGCTGGCTTCCCACAGAATGAGTGATCCAAGAAAGAGAAGCAAGGGGGAACCACAGCACCTTTTATGCCTTAATCTTGGGTTGTAACACCATCATTTGTTCACATTCTATTTATTAAAATCAAGTCATTAAATACAGCCCAAACCTAAGAGGAGAGGAATGAGGCCCTGTCTTTTGAAGAGAGGAGTGTGAAAGAATTTATGGGCATATTATAAAATGCCCACACTGCCCAGATATCCATATGGAACAAAATGAATCTCAACCCCTACCTCACACCACACACAAAAAATCATTTCAAAAATGGGTCAGAGGACTAGATAAAAGGTAAAACTATAAAACTTCTAGAAGGAAACATAGGAGATAATTTTTGTGACATTAGGATAGGCAGATTTCTTAGTACACAACCACCATTACAAAGTTGTACACATAGCAGGATATGCAAATGTCGAGAACAGTGTTGAGTGGAGGCGGCAGATCACACTGGGCTGCTGCTGCTGCAGCCCTCATGCCAGCCCCTCAGGTCTCAACAAGGCTGGGTGATGCTCCAGAATGGGAGACAAGCCAATCAGGGAGCAGGCTGGATCCAGCTTTATTCAACATGGCTACCAGTTATTCGATAATGATAGAACCGAACTGGATGCAATTTACATAGATGAGTCATGCCTCACACAGGAAGGTCGGAAATTCCAGAGGAAAGCTGCCATTGTGGAGAAGTTGTCTAGCTTTCTGTTCCAGAAAATCCAGCACAGCATCACGGCGCAGGACTGTCAGCCCATGCCAGATAACTGCATCATCAGCATGGCTGTGAGCTGGTGTAAGGCTGATGAAGACTCCGTGATGGGGTTCCACCAGATGTTGCTATTAAAGAACACCAGCGATGCCTGGGTTTGCACCAATGGCATATTCAGGCTTGCCCTGTACAACTTTGGCTGACCTCCACCCAGCCAGGAACTCATGCCGTTTCCTCCACCCTCTTGCCCATACTATCCACCCTCTTCCAGATACACAAACAAGCAGGGCTGCAGTGGGGGTGGGAGCATGTGCTGCTGCGACCTATGTACTGTGCATGATGTTTGGATGCTGGACCAGTTATATCTGACAGGAGTCTGTGTTGTATGAGTGTGTGCTTTGGGAAAGCTTAATGGGAAAGGTTCTCTTGTTTTTATTATTTTTTAATCTATTGACAAGTTACTTCAGTAACCCAAAGTGAAGGAGAAAGCAGCTGCCTTGCAGCCTAGATAATGATTTGTTCAGATGTTTCAATACCTCGTGATACAATGAAACCACAAATGTTTTCTTAACAACAAAACCAATGTTGAGTGCAAAAAGACAGTGGTATAATCATACATGCAGTTAAAGAATACTGTACAAGAATATACCTAACATGGATACGTACATATATATATATATTGAGTATAAATGTGTGCAAGGGAAAACATCAACGTCAATATTGTTTACCTCAGAAGAAGAAGAGAAAGAGGGGAGATGGCATCCAGGTGGGGCACACAAAGGAATTTTAATTATATCTATAATGTATTGTTATTTTTAAAGATCTGAAACATAGCTAAATATAAACATTTGGTAAAACTGGGTGGCAGAGCCCTGGCTGGTGTGATTCAGTGGATTGAGTGCCAGCTTGTGAACCAAAGGGTCACTGGTTCGATTCCCAGTCAGGGCATATGCCTTGGGTTGTGGGCCGGGTCCCCAGTAGGGGGCGTATTAGAAGTACCCACACATTAATGTTTCCCTCTCTTTCTCCCTCCCTCACACCTCTCTAAAAATAAACAAATAAAATCTAAGAAAAGAATTTATTTTTAAAAAACACAACAAAACTGGGTGACACACAGGGTATTCACTGTAGAATTCTCTGTACATTTCTGAGGTTTGAAATACTTCATAATAAAATGTTTTTAAAGGAATGGGGACAAGAAGCTATGACCTGCATGTGGGCGGCCAGTTTCTGTGCACAGAGTGTCACCGGAACACACACACTAGACGATGCGCTGTCTGGGGCTGCTTCCCTTCCACAGCAGCAGACTCAGTAGTTGTGAGAGAGGCCATCTGGCCTCTAAGCCTGAAAGATTTCCTACCTGGCCTTGATTTACATCATCCATAGTGTGTGTCTTCATGTCTTAAACACAGTAGGCTTTCAAGACATGTGCTGAGTACTCATAAACAGTGCATGTTGGTTTTTTGTTTAATGAATATTTATTGAGCTCCTACTAAATGCCAGGTAATGTTGTAGGTACTGATTACACATAGTCAAGAAGACAGAGCCAGGGCTAACCCTCACATTTTTTGTCTTGGGATCCCCGTTGCCTCCGGGTGTGATGTAGCAGGACTTCATTGTGCTACTTCCCACTAGGGGGCAGCCTGAGGCTTGCCCAAAAAGGTGTAGTAACAGCTCTTAAACCCAATAATCTAGTATTACCAGGAAAGAAGTGTCACGAAGGACAAAACACTAAACTACCTACAGTTTGTATTTATTCTCTCAAGATTGTTCTTTGTTTTTATTGCTGACACTATTACACATGCCCCCATTCCCCCCTTTCCCCCATCAAGCCAGGCCCTGCCTCTTCCCTCTGGCCATCGCCACCCTGTTGCATATGTCTATGGGTTACGCACATATGTTCTTTGGCTAGTCCCTTTCACCTTCTTTCATCCAAGACAGTTGTTAACAAAATTATAAAATGGGTCAAATTTGCCTTTGGAACTCCTGGCCTCCTCTTTCTTCACCTTTTCTACCCTTTCCCTGCAAAGGTGAAATGAAACATTACAGGTGCCACTTGTAAGTAAAACATGTGGGAGGCACAAGCAGCTGCACCTCTAACTAACAGATCAGTCAGGGTGAGAGGGGAGAGGACGTACCTGGGGAGGGAGGGGTGAACCCGGGAAGCACGGAACTGCCGGCCAGAAGCCACCTTGAACGCAGCAAGGCTTGTGTCCTTGCTTGCACACAGATACCAAGTTTGGTCCACCACATTAAAGGACGAGAAGAAACACACACCTACTTATCAGCGCACCCACTACCTACTCGTGCCAACACAGGGTACAGCAATGAGCACTGCAGACACCGTGCCAGCCCTCAAGAAGCACAGTTGACTGGGGACGTCAAACACTAAAAACAGAATGCGCTAAAAGCCCCGGAGTAGTAGACTTTGTTACTGATAGAGTAAGAAACCAAGTGTAGTGGCAGAAAACATCCTCCTCAGGGATTCTGTGGTTTCGGTGGGCTGGCTTCTTTCTGCGTCAGAAAGACCAGAAGGCCGTGGCTGACTGACGGTAGGGGGCCGGAATCACCTAGAGGCATCTTTGCTCATAGCTAGTGGCTGATGCCGGCTGTCGTCTGGGACTTCTGCTGAACTGTGGAATGGAACATGTATGTATGCCTTTCTTCTCCATGCTGTCTTTCCAAATGGATTAGTTTGGGCTTTCTCAGAGCACAGCAGCTTAGTTCTAAGAGCAAGCATTCCCGGAAGGAAGGGTGGAAGTACACAGAATTTGATGACCTAGCCGCAGACGCCCTGCAGCATCACTTCTGTCCTACTTTAGCTGGTCAGGCAACCACGAAGATCTGCACAGGTTCAAGGAGAAGAGACATACACCACTGACCCCCACCCACCACCTGATAGAAGCAGCACTAAAATCACACGGTAAGAAGAGCTGTGGGACGGGAGATGTTCTACTGTGGCCATCTTCAGAAAATGCAATCTGCCACCAGCTGTCATGACAGCACAGGGTGGCGGGGAGCGAGTAACAGCAAAGGTGTCTGTGAGGAAGCCTTGTCTTCAGCCAAGGGGGACAGGCGGCTAAGAGGGGCCTAGGAGAGGCTTTCAGGTAGAGGGATCAACATGTAAATGGTGCGCTCCAGAGAAAGGCTAGTGTGTTTGAATGATGTGTTTCACTGTGAGGAAAGTATAAAGGGCAAGGGAAACGTGCTGCAAGAGGAGGAAACAGAGGGAAGATCCCAAGTGCCCTGGGTCATACCCTCTGTGCCGGACCCCCTGGGAACAGGAGTGGTCTCCAGTCGGTGTGTCTCACGAAGAGAGGGAATAGAGAGGACAGTGGCAGGCAATGACCACCCCCAAAGTGATGAAAGTGAGGGAAACCCTACATGGTTTAGTTACCATCCAACTACCCCAGGGGTTCCAATATAGAAGATAAAGTTGAAACTGCCCAAATCTTATCCAGATAAAGTAACGGAAGTCTAAAGAAAATAACTATGCCCAGACTCCATCTGCCTCTAACATGCCTGAGGCAGCTACGGATAAGAGTTGGCACAAGGCACATCAACAGTACAGGAGAGATGGGGAGACCCAGCAAGTCTACAGTAAAAAACTCACGTTGCTGCCACTTAGGCATCTGCTACCCTATACTCTTTCCCCTTGTCCTCAATTCAGATCAGTGACTGAGTGGGGTTTTTTTGTTCTCATTTTATACTTGGGATTAAATGTGTCTCAAGCTAGTCTTGTCTCAAGAGCTGACTCTTGAGACAATGGAAAATTAACTGAGTGCCTAGTTGCCTAAAGGGCCCTGTACTTGAAGATCAGGACAAGAAGGCCATTATCAAAAAAGCTAAGTTTGCTGTATAGTAAGGATCAGAAGATCCGATCCTGATTACAGAATCTTGGGTTGTTTCCCCCACCTCATCCTTTGAGACCATCCCAAAAGATCTATAGGATTCCATCTGGGAAAACACTAGTTCTTGGAGAGCAAGAAGGAAGAGGGTTATTGGTTGAAATAAAAACAGGGTTGAAGGAGTTCCAGAAAGCAGGGTCCGCAAACTCGTGAACAATAATCTGTCAAAGAAGACAACTTCAAAAAACCCACTAGAAGCAATACGCAGAGAAGATGAGAGGGGCCCCTTGGAAAGAAGACAGCTGGTCCACAGCAGAATATGGATCCAGCCCTCCAGGCCGATGGGGGGAGGGCCGTCCTTCAGCATCCGGGAGGAAGACAAGAAAGAAGACTCCTGGAAATGGAGATGGTGGCAGTACCAGTGAAACCCCTCAGCCACCTTGGAAGGGTCCAGGCTGACCCTACTGTGGAAAGTGAGAAGGCACTTAAGAATAGAATGGAAGTTAACGGGAAGATTCCTGAAGAATTAAAACCATGGCTTGTTGAGGACTGGGACTTAGTTACCAGGCAGAAGCAGCTGTTTCAACTCCCTGCTAAGAAAAATGTAGATGCCATTTTAGAAGACTATGCAAGCTGCAAGAAATCACAAGAGAATGTCAACAATAGCCCTGGCTGGTGTGGCTCAGTGGGTTGAGTGCCGGTCTGTGAACCGAAAGGTCATTGGTTCAGTTCCCAGTCAGGGCACATGCCTGGGTTGTGGGCCAGGTCCCCGATTGGGGACATGAGAGAGGCAACTTGCACGTTCATGTTTCTCTCCCTTCCCCTTTCTAAAAAATAATAAAATCTTAAAAAAAATATGCACTGCCCACCAAAATCCTCTTGGCTCACCCTGATGTGCCAGTGTCCCAGGTGTATGGAGTACCACACCTACTGAGATTATTTGTGAGAGTCAGAGCAGTGTCGGCATACACGCCCCTTCATCAGAAGAGCCTTGCGTTATTGTTGGGCTATTTGCATACCTGGCAAAGAATGGTGCATCTCTATTTACTGCCAGAGATTCCAAAACAGCTTTGGCTGAGCACCACCGCAAAGCCCTGTGAGGGTCTATTGACCACTCACTACTACGTTTGTATCTGTAAACACTCTTTTTGTTCTTAGTCTTTTTCTTGTGTAACTGGTGTTCTTTAAAATTATGAATGTTTAACAGGGCTTATATTTCAGTTTTTCTGTTTTGTTTTAAACAGAAAATAAAAGGAGTTCAAGCTCCTTTTCTCACTGAAAGTTGCTACCAGTGTAAGCAGTAATTAGACAAAGAAAAAACATTCAGTAGAACATTTTCTGGCCTAGTTGACAACATTGCTTGAATGCTGGTGGTTCTATCCCTTTGACATTATACAATTTTCTGATTACGTATTAATGCTACGTGATAAAATGCTCTAAGTGCCAAAGGTTCAACTTTATATACTCGAAAACCCATGTGTTTGTGCTCCTTTTTTAATGGTGCCTAAGGTAAAACAGTCCCTCCTCTGCAAGTCCCTCTATGTTGTTCCTCAGGCATTCTATCTTCGCTCCAATTGTTGAAGGATGCTCATGGTTTTTGTGTTTGAGTCTGATGCATGTTCTATCATGATAGAGGCAATGCATTATTGTGTAGCCACGGTTTTCTGGAGAAGTCAATATTTTAGGAACTGTATTTCAGATCTTAAATACAATCTGTTTCTAAATTTCAAAGAAAAAAAGAAAAGAGTCAGATCCAAGAAATCTGTCCTTAAAATGGGTACTGTGTATCACTATGCAGGTATTAATACACGATGTCAGATAATTATAAATATCTGTATGCAGATGACAAGGGATAAAATTGGAGAGTCAAACAGAGACTAGGTCACGAAGGACCATGTAAATTAGGTTAGAGTGTGGCTCCTGTGCTTCTCCAAACATACAATTTCAATCCAGCCACAGACATAGGACACAGATCACATGGACGCTAAACTATGTGCCGCACTGACTTATGCTTCTGAAATTTTTGTTCATCCTGCTCTGCATGAAATGGCTTTACTCACCTGGGAAACCTATTTATCTTCTAAGATTCAGCCTGGGTGCCACCAACTCTGTCAGTCTTTCCTCAACCCCAAATTTATGGCCACTTTGGTGTCCTCACTCTATCTTGTACAGACTATTTTCATTGCACTTACTGACTTTATTGTGCTCATTCACATAGATGCTCCCCACTCTAGTCTCTGGACTCTTTGAAGACACTGCTTGTGTCTTGCTTGTTTATCTTTGGATGTTCAACATGTTGAGCACTCGATAATTGTTAGCAGACTATTGCAAGAGTGAAAATTCCACCCTCAAACTGAAGCTAACGTGAGTATGACTTCCTTACTTTGGTGAAGATCATAGGTACTTCAGATTATCTGTTACTTTAAGCTTAGGCTGTGCCAAAGTTGAAGGGTATAATCATCACCAACACCATGTAATGACTGCTTTTCTATGGCAGTTACATGTTGTAAGCACTTAACATGCATTAGCTATTCAATCCTCCTAA
This sequence comes from Macrotus californicus, assembly GCA_007922815.1. Taxonomy (NCBI): domain Eukaryota; kingdom Metazoa; phylum Chordata; class Mammalia; order Chiroptera; family Phyllostomidae; genus Macrotus; species Macrotus californicus. Next base: position 5,692 of record VMDR010014110.1, on the reverse strand, counting down.
CAGTCCTGCTACAAGTTCAGGAAGGGTTGAAAAGGCTGCATCTGGGCACCTGGAGAAGGAGGCCCAAATGGATAGATGAGATGAGGAAGAAGACCTGGAGAGGTCTCATGGGCCACAGTGCACAGGCAGAGGGCTGAAGAGTAGAGTTCTTTAGGAAGATGATGTGGTCTGTGTCCTGGGATTAGGTTTTTACTGCCAGTTGCAGTGTAGGGCCATGAGACACAACCCGTACACAAAATGGGTAGGACTTTTCATCACACACAGGAACAAGTGAGAAGTAACACTCTATAACTTATGAAGAAAACAATTTAAAATGCCTTACGTTGTTTCCTGTTTCACTGAAGATGGAGTAAGCACATTCTATCATATTCTTCTTGCTAATTACAATCAAAACTCCTGTTCAAAGTACATGAATAACTATCAAAAACCATTCTGAAAGTGGAGAAAAGAAGGCAAACTGGCTAGGGACTTGAGGGATGACTCGGTGGTGAGTTCCCTGGGTGGTATTTGTTTTGCCTCCTCTATAACCTGGCTTGGATGTTAGAGCAATATGCAACCAGAAAATGCTAATAACTGCCCCTTCCAAAAAAACCCCCAAAAACCCAAGCCCCAAGAAAAGCCCATTTTCTCTAGCCAAACGACCATGAAGAGTGCAGTTCTTCAGGATGTTACCCTTTTGACTATAGCTACCCTACTCTAGTCAAGCGCCACAACAAAACTCATACCTTTCCTCTTCCCCACCAGGTACTGCAGAGACTGTGGGACAAAGCCCTGTTGACCATCCCCTGCCTATACCAACAAAGCAAAGGTGGTTCTTCTTTCCTCCTTGCCAGGCACTGAAGAGACCACGGAAAGTTCTGTTGACTATTTATAACTTACACTAATTGAACAATTAAAAGGTGGTACCCTATCCCCTCTCAAATAGAGTGGGAAGGAAGAAAAAGGGATTTTGCCTCCCAAGCAACCCATGTATGAAACCAACTGGTATCAACACAGCAAAAGCTTTGAGAACTGAACTACAATGTGGAATGCTCTAAGGCATCAAATTGGCCTCTGGGTAGCACACAGTGGAGCAGGTCAGAATAGCTTTGCAAAGGCTTTAAAAACTAAATTGCTCTTCAAACCAGAGCCCACAAAATTGGACCAGAATGTGTATTCTATATGTCAACATATTGACTGCTTGCTAAAATAGAAGATTTGCAAAGGAACTAGAGCCTCATAATATTCAAAATGTCCAGGATAAAAAAAATTACCTCTGATACTAAGAAACATGAAAAACAACTTGAAGGAGAAAATACAACAGATGCCAACACTGAGGTGACAAATATGTGGGAATTATTGAACAAGGATTTTAGAGAAGCTACCATAAAAATGTTCTAACTAATTATGAACACTTTTGGAACACACTGAAAAACAGAAAGTCTCATCAAAGGCAAAGAAGATATAAAGACCTGACTGGAAATTTCAGAAAAATTACAAGTAAAAAACTCACTGGATGGAACTGAAAGCAGAATGGAGATTTAACAGATGAAAGATCGCTGAACCTGAAGACATCTCAGCAGGAATTATTCAGTGTGAACAAAAGAAACAGAGCAGAAAAAAGTGAACAGGTGCCTATGGGACGATACCAAAGATCCAACACTTACGTTACTGGAGTCCCGGAAGGAGAGTAACAACAGTGCAGTGCATAAAAAATATCTGAACAAATAATGGCTGTAAACTTCCCAAATGTGACAAAAGACATAAACCTACAATCAAGAATCTGGGCAAACCCTAAAAGGATAAACCCAAATAAATCAGCACCCAGACACATCATAATCCAATGTCTGAAAATTAAAGATAAAGAAAAAATCTTGAAAGCAGCTGGAGAGGAACAAAGTATTACCTACAGGGGAATAACAATTCGAACAACTATAGCTTTGTCATCAGAAGAGCAACTGCTTAAGAAGGAAGAGGAAGTTGATGATGATGAAGATGAGGATGATGAAAACAATGTGTCTGAAGGCTCCAAGGTGCTTTAGGGTGATTGTCCTGCAGGTGCTCAGCTCGACGAGCTTAATGGTGAGCAGGACCCTCACAGTGCCAACGAGAGGGTCAAGGAGTGGACACCCAGTGGACCCCACTAGGGCCAAGATAAAGGGTGGGAGGCAGCACCAGGCAATGGCACCTGTGAGTTGTTCTCCATGGCAGCTGTCAATAAGGGGAATCATTCTCTGTTGCCTTTGGGCCAGACTCCCAATCCCATATGTCTTTGCTCCCAGGAACACCAGCCTGCCTGGGGCCAGTGGGGCTTCCTCTGGCTGTCCTTCTGGGTGCAAAGAGAAGCCAGATGACCCTGTAGAATGGACAGGGATGGAGGTGGTAGAATATTTCACAGAGGCTGGCTTTCCTGAGCAGGCAACAGCTTTCTAAGAACAGGAAATCAATGGCAAGTCTCTCCTGCTTATACAACAAACAGATGCATTGGCCCAGTGCTGAAAACCTACAAGCACCACATCAAGGGGAAATAGGGTGCAGAGAGGTTCCCTGCAGCCCATGGTTCGGGGATGGGAGAAGGGATGACAGGCTTGAGATACTCTGCATATCTATAGCAAGCTGATGGCTAGCTAATAGCTATGCTACTGCCTGGGGCAAAAGGTATACAGGACTTTCAGAATGTATCCTTACTTGTGACATAGTCAGAGAGGCAGAAGCCTCTGCATCACTGAGTCATGCTTGCCCTGACTAGAGATGGCAGCTGAGAGAAAGTAGAAGCCACAGGAAACTCGCAAATGTAGCTCAATGTGGGAAGAGCTACATGGGAGGTCATGTAGGAAGATCTGAGTCAGGATTTAAAAGAAGGGTGGGCAGCCCTGAGGTAGGAGGGCCATGATGTAGCAACTAAGCAGTTTGTAGAAGAGATGGTCTGTCATGGGGAAAGCCATGCTGGCGGAGTGAGGAAAGGGAAGGGAGGAATAGCCATGAGGAAGGAGCCGTGAGCCAGAAGGGAATTCAGCCACGCTACCTATAATGATGTAGCAGCTATACAGTTTGCAGGATTCTGCCAAGTGGCCTGGTGCGGTAAGGCAGGAGGCATGCTGCTGCACTAACTGTGCCCACTCCAGCTGACTCCGAAGCCACCGACTCTGTCTTTCAAGATGCTAACCTGCTGCCTCACAGACTGGGACTCTAGGGACTTGGTACATATGGAAAGGCCACTCTCTTGGGACTTGTGCCTTTCCTGGACTTCATCATGATCTGGTGCAACACGGCACATGTTTTCCTGGACTATTACATGGAGGCTAAAGACAACATACCCCAGATCCTGAAGGGGAGACTGCTGCGAGAGCATAGAGATCTGCCTGCACAGCCAGCTTAAGAACAGATAAGGATGTGGGGAACTACTGGGCTTGGTTTTGGCTTATAGCCTGGTGGGGGGCAAGGGAAGTGCTGAGTCTCATGGGAGAACAGGGCTCTGAGCAGAAGTGCTCTCAGCTCCCCCAAATTTTCACCCCTGTAAATAAAAACTTGTTTATCCCAACACTAATTGTTCAGTCATGCATCAAGGTGTCACATGCACAGGCCTGTTTGCTAGGTTACAAAGGTGCTCCAGCAATGCTACTTTGAGAATGACAACCCTGATGGTTTTCTAGGCTGAGTGCCCAGTTTTGCCCCTGCTCCAACCCATTCCAGCCCCATCTCACCCAAGAACCCTAGAGTCCAGAAGCTGCACCAGAGACACTTTCAACCCTCATAACAGATTCCAATGAGGGGCACCCTTCCCTCCTCATCTCTTCCCTGTCTCAACACACATCTGGCCTCCAGCACATCCTAAACTCCTGCCCCATTCCCCCAGCCTAGGATATTTTTGAAAAAAAAAAAAAAAAATGAGCTTCCCATCTCCCCTAGATCGTCAGTTCAGCCAGCTGTTTCCTATGTAAATGATTTGTTCTGCCTGTTCATTCTGGTAGGTAGCCTTTTTTCCCTCCCCCACCAACCAGGCCCCTCCTTGGTTCTAACCCCAGCCTCCATGCCCTGGGAAAGCTGGGGTGTGGTGCAGGGGTCTTCCCCATTCCTCCTCTTTCTGTTGGTTGTTGCTCTAGATGGCTGTATTGCTTTTAAATATTGTGTTGAAGGTTTTTAAAATAAAGTTTTTTAAAAAAGGAAAAAGATCATGGAGAAGGAAGTAGCAAAACATGTTTAAAGTGCTGGAAAAAAGAACTGACAATCCATAATTCTATATCCAGTGAAACATACCTTTCAGGAAAGAAGGTGAAGTACAGATATTATGAAATGAAGGAAAATGGGACTTCCAGCCAAGTTGGAGGCATAGGTACATACGCTTTGATCCTTGCACAAGCAAAAGAAGGAAAACAACAAATTAAAAAACAAAAAAACAAGCAGAACTGCCAGAACATCAAACTGTGTGGAAGTTCAACAAAGGAGTTAAAGAAGAAACATTCATCCAGACCTGTAGGAGGGGCAGAGATGGGCAGTGGGTGCAGAAAGGATGCCCTGCAAGGTGGCAGCTGGTATACCGGGTGATTCCACATTTGCGTGAGGATAAAGCAAGAACTGGGAAGTGTGATAGACCCTGCAACCCAGGGTTCCAGCGTGTGGAAATAAAGCTTCAAAACCTCTGGATGTAAAAACCTGTGGGGGTTGTGGAGGTGGGAGAAACTCCCAGTCTCATAGGAGAGTTCATTGGAGGGACCCATGGGGTCCTACAACGTATACAAACCCACCCACCCAGGAATCAGCACCAGAAGGGCCCAACTCACTTGTGGGTAGCAGGAGAAGTGGCTGAAAGCAGGACAAGAGCTGAGCAAGTGGCATTGTTCCCTCTCTGACCCCTCCCCCTCATATAGCACCACAATGCAGTGAAGTGGGTTGCCCTGCCCTGGTGAATACCTAAGGCTCCACCCCTTACAATATAACAGGTGTGCTGAGACAAAGATATTTGGCCCAAATGAAAGAACAGATCAAAACTCCTGAAAAAGCCCTGGCTGGTGTAGCTCAGTGGATTGAGCGCAGGCTGCAAACCAAAGGGTTGCTGGTTCGACTCCCAATCAGGGTACATGCCTGTGATGTGGGCCAGGTTCCCTGGTTGGGGGTGTGAGAGAGGCAACCAATCAATGTATCTCTCACACACTAATGTTTCTCTCTCTTTCTCCCTCCCTTCCCCTCTCTCTAAAAGTAAATAAATAAAAATCTTTAAAAAAGAAAAAGACACAGTATCACCCTGGGCAGTGTGGAGTTGGTTGGAGCGTTGTCCCATAAACTGAAAGGCTACTGGTTCAATTCCTGGTCAGGGCACGTGCCCAGGTTGCAGGTTCAGTCCTGGGATATGGTGGGTATGAGAGTCAACCAATCGATATTTCTCTCTCTTTCTGCCTCCCTCTCTTCCTTCCCCTCTCTCTAAAATGAATAAGCATGTCTTTGGGTAAGGATTAACCCTTTCGGTACGGGTGCCGGATATATCCGGCGCCCATCTGATGACCTGTGTGGACGAGTGCTGGATATATCCGGCATCCATCTGTATATAATTTTTATAAATTTTACTTATATAATTGATAGAATTTTATATAACTATCTCTTAATATTAAAGTTACAAACAACACTTGGAAAAAAGCATTGTTTTATGAAGCATAGATCTTATATAAGGTTAGGAAAGTCTTCACACAAAGGAGGACTGACCATGTGCTATGTGCGC
>VMDR010014109.1:0-24002 GCA_007922815.1 Macrotus californicus | reverse complement strand
GCAGGGCGGCCACGTCACTGCGTAGTGATGCTGTTTGTGGGGGAGGGGTCCGAGAGGGAAAAATACTGCTTGCTCTGCTCTCTGCCGGTTTTCAGTGACTTTCCGCACAGTCAAATTGGGCCCCTCTGGTGCTGGTTCCGGTGCCGATTCCCGGTGGGAGGGCTTATGTACACTCCAGGACCCTGTGGGTCTCTCCAACGAGCTCTCCTGTGAGGCTGGGAGTTTCTCCTGCTGCCACTGCCTCAACCCCCACAGGAGTTTTCAATCAGAGGCTTTGAGGCTTTTTTCCCCTGAGCTAGAACTCTGGGTTGCGGGGTTCGTCTCGCTCCCCATTTGTTCCTCCCGGTTTATCCTCACAAGGGAGTGGGACGCCTGGTCCGAAGCCGCCACTTCTCCCAGCCAGCCGCGCCTTTTTCGGATCCGCCAGCCACCGCCCCGCCACACGAGTCCTCTCTGCCCCTCCTACCGGTCTGGATGTATGTTTCTTAGTTTCTTCGTTGTCGGACTTCCATACGGTTTGATTTTCTGTCAGTTCTGGTTGTTTTTTGTTTTAAAATTTGTTGTCCTTCTTTTGGTTGTGAGAGGAGGCACAGTGTGTCTACCTATTCCTCCATCTTGGCTGTATTCCTTTTGCCCATTTTTTAATTGGGTTTTTGTCCTCCTGGATTGGAGTAGTGTAAGTTTTTTTATATGTTTTGGAGATCAAACTCTTGTCCGAGGTATCATTGGCAAATATGTTTTCCCATCATATGGGTAACTGTTAAAGAACACGATTGCTGGACCACATGGTAAAAATATTGGGCTAGCCAAAAAATCCATTACGTTTTTTCCATACGAGAGCTCTAGTAATGCTTAGTTGTCTTCAACTACATTATAAACAATTTTGTTAGATTGTTGTTACAGTTGTCATATCAGTGTGCATTTAAAAAATTTTATCAAAATTGGTGAATTTTTGTGCAGCCATTTTAACATTGAATATGGAAGAAGATAAGCAACATTTTTGGTGTATTATGCTTTATTATTTCAAGAAAGTTAAAAATGCAACTGAAATGCAAAAGATGTGTGCAGCGTATGGAGGGGGTGCTATGACTGATCGAATGTGTCAAAAGTGGCTTGCGAAGTTTCTTGGTACTATTGACATTTTGGCCGAATAACTGTTTACTCTGGGGCTGTCATGCATTAGAAGATGTTTAGCAGCACCCCTGGCCTCTGCCCACTAGAAGCCAATAGTGGGAGATAGCTGACATACTCAAAATATCCAAATCAATTAAGTTATTGGTGAAAATGAAAAAGGTGTCTTTTATTTTATGGAAAAAGCTAAATGAACTTCTTGGCCAACCCAGTATGTTCAGTTTCGTCAGGAACTGCCAAACTGTCTCCCGTAGTGGCTGCACCAGGCCGAGCACTTTGTGTCCCCACCAGCAGTGAAAGAGAGCTCCTGTTGCTCCACATCCCCCTCAGCATTTGGTGTTATCAGTGCTGTGAATTTCAGTCAGTGTCACAGGTGTGTAGTAATAGCCCACCAGTGTTTTAATATTCAATTTCCCAATGACTTAGAATGTTGAGCATCTTTTCATATGCTTGTTTAGTATGTGTGTATCTTCTTTGCTGAGGTGTCTGTTAAGCTCTGTTGTAATATTTTCTTCCAGGCTGTGGCTTGTCTTCTCATTCTCTCGACAGTGTCTTTCACAGATCAGAAGTTTTCAATTTCAATACAGCTCAGTTTATCCTGGATCAAGCCTTTGGTGATGTATCTGAAAAGTCAACGCCATACTCAGGGTCATCCAGGTTTTGTCCTGTGTTATCTTCTAGAATTTTATAGTTTTGCATTTTACATTTAGGTTCACAACACATTTTGTGTTAATTTTTGTGAAGGATGTGAGGTTTGTTTCTAGATTTGCTTATTTATTTATTGCATATCAATGGTCAATTGCTCCAGCACCCTTTGTTGAAGTGAATATATTTTGCTTTTTTGTACTGTCTTTCGTCAAAGATCAGTTGACTAAACTTACGAGGGTCTATTTTGTCCTACCGATCTATTTCTCTATATTTTTGCCAATACCATGCTTTCTCGATTACTATAGCTTTAAAAGTCTTGGAGTCAGGTGGAGTCAGTCCTCAGACTTTGTGCTCCTTCAAATTCTGTTGGCTATTCTGTGTCTTTGCCTCTCCAAATAAATGTTAGAATCAGTTTGTCAATACCCACAAAATAACTCGCTGGGATTTTGATTAGAATTGCATTGAATCTGCCCTGGCTGGTGTGGCTCAGTGGATTGAGTGATGGCCTGCGAACTGAAAGGCCACTGGTTTGATTTCCAGTCTAGGACACATGCCTGGGTTGCAGGCCAGGTCCCAAGTTGGGGGTACGTGACCAGCAACCAATCGATGTATGTCTCACACATCGATGTTTCTCTCCCTCTCTTTCTCCCTTCGCCTCTCTCTAAAAATAAATAAATAAAATCTTAAAAAGAATTGCATTGAATCTATAGATTAAGTTTGGAAAAATGGACATTTTGACAATATTGAGTCTTTCTATCTGTGAGCCTGGGCTACCTTTCCATTTACTTGTTCTCCTTTTGTTTCTTTCATCAGTTTTGTAGTTTTCCTCATATAGATCCAGTACCTATTTTGTTAGATTTATACTTAAGTATGTCATTTTAGGGAATGCTAATGTAACTGGTGCAGTGTTTTTAATTTCAAATTCCTTGTGATCATGGCTGGTATGTGGGAAAGTGACTGTCTTCTGTCTGCTAACCACATATCCTGCAGCCAGGGAGGGCTTGGGGTCGATTCCTTTGGATTTTACGCATAGACAATTTTGTCATCTGTGAACAAAGACAGTTTTGTTTTTTTTCATTCCCAATCAGTATGCCTTTCATTTACTTTTTTCATTGCCAAACTGGGACGTCCAATAAGATATTGAGTAGGAGTGGAAAGAAGGGACATCCTTGCCTGTTTCCGTTCTTAGCAGGAAAGCTCCTAATGTCTCACCTTTCACTGTGATGTTAGGTTCAGGTTTTCTGTAGATGTTCTGTGTCAGGTTGAGGAAGATCCTCCTACTCCTCGTGTGTCAAGAGTTTTTACCATGCATGCATTTTGGATTTTGTCTAATGCTTTCTCTGCATCTACTGATGTGATCATGTGATTTTTCTCCTTTAACCTGTTGATGTAATAGATTATATTAATTGATTTTTGAATATTGAATCATCCTTGCTGAATGGTTGTCCTTCAAAGATGAGTTGTAGGAACTGGTCATTAGCAGCAGAGCACACTGAAGCTGGGGAGAAACCTATGGGAAAAATACAAGAGACCCAGTGAATCTAAGCAGATTATCAGCAATGTCTGTGACAAAGGCTGAAGGGGCACTTACCAGATCAAAAAGGAAATACCTTCGATTTTGTAAATATGCCAGCACCTTATAGTTACCTCTTTGTGATCCAAATATCAGGCGCATTTTCTGTGTTCAGTTAAATATAATAAATGTATGAGGCTAACTAAGAATTCTGCGAGCCCCCTGCACCGTACACACTTGCTCTCCAGTCGGTAATGGAGAAACAGCACTCCCCCCACCACACACACACACAGGGGCAGTTTTATTTGAGAAAGTGGGGATCACTCATGGCACAGGCCCTGTGTGTGAAGCCACATTGAACATCTACCTGGGGCAGCGTATAATGAAGGTGTTCTATTGTAGTCTGATGATTTGAAAGGCACAAACTAATTCTCCCATTCCTTTGACGTCCTCCATGGTGACTAGCCTGGTTCTGAATACAGTCAATGCAGAAACAAATACAGACTTTATTAGCCCACTGCATACACAGGTTTTTTGTGTAGCAGGCTGATGATTTCAACCTTATCTCCTTGATACTTGAATGCAGTTGCTTTTATCTGTCTCCAACACGAGGGGGCAGACTTGAGTCTGTGAAATTTGTGTTTCTCACAAAACAATGGCTATGACTAATTTTTAAAGAAAACAAAACAAAGAAGCAAAAGCTACTACACTTGGCTACCTCAAAGGAAAATTACCATCTGATATTTTACTTCTTCCCTAATCGTCTACTAATTACAAACCTTCTGTGGACCAGGTTTAAATGTGTTACTGTCCATCTGTCCTGTCTGTGTTTCTTTCTATTCCCTTTGGGACAGTTTTTGAGGATTCATTTGAATTTCAAACAGGAAGATATGCTATCTGTGTCAAAGATCCATTAGCTAATATAGAGCTATAGTTTCTAAATTCCTGGAATAAAAAAGTTGCCCAAATCAGTCATTTTCAATCTGTTCTTGTTTTGCTAGTGTGGGATCATTCACTGGAGCATGCCCAGTGGCCACATGCAGAAAGGCCCCAACATCCCTGCCTCTGATGGCTTTGCTGGTGGTGGAGGGCTGGCCTCAGCGGTCAAGAATGGTGGTTCATTGGCCCATGCGATCCCTTGCCATAAGCACCTGCCTTGCAGAAGGAAAGGAATGGTTTACCTCTGTGCCTGCTCAGCTGTTTATAGTGTCTCTACCTGGCAAATATCAGTGATTTCACACTGGGGCTGTACCTTGAGCTGGGATATGTGGGCACCTATGCAGGGTTAAGGTGCTACTCCAGTTCTCATCAACCTGCAAGGAGGTGGTGCTAGCTTGGCTGCCGAGGTGGCATGAACGGGCTCTAAGTGCAGGTGCCTGTTGATTTGACTCATTCTCATGGCTCTGACTTTAACTGAAGGCCAGTCAGCTGGCAAATTACAGCCACTGGCCTGGGCCTGGGGACGCAAAGGCTTGTCCCTCTGCATTGCTAGAGAGACCACATGGATCAGAATCCCTCCTACCCCGCAGCACCACGAAGTTGCCAGGACCCAGTTACACAAAGCCTGGTCTCTGGCTGCAAAGGGAAGCCTTTCTCAGATCCCGTGAAGGGCATGGAATCCATACTTTCCAGATAGTAGGTATAACGTGGTGGAGAGGAATCATTAAATTTGCTATTTTTGCAGATGTTTTGCTTTATTCCTTATCACACTGCATATCCTCCATTGCTGTAATTTTCCCTTTCCCCCTTCCATTCTCGTTTCTATTACCAGTGGCATCAGATGAAGGAGTAACGGCTGGACAGTTTAATTTATTAGGGTTGTCAGGGCCAATCTAGCACTGGTAGCAAACACAGTGGAAGGGGACCCGTCCAGATCTAACCTGAATGATTCAAATAGTGTTTCAGCAGCTTCCTGTAAATGAATTCATGCGAGAGGTCCCCCTATTAATCTTGTTTTAATATGAGAATATGTGCACAGCACACACACATTCCTCTTTTTAAAAACACCCTGTCAGGTTTTGCAGAGAAGATATTTGCTATTTAAAATATTTTCCCTCTGATTTGGAAAACAAGATCGAAAATCAAGTGCAAGGACCTTACTTGGGATCAAGGGTGTCTGGACCTCACTGCATAGAAGCAGTCACGCTCGCTGATCAGCGTAAGTCCGCTCCGGGGAGCAGCACTCCCATGGCGTCCTCTCGGACTCCTCGGCTGTCCTCAGAGAACAGGGGTCCTCGTGGCTAAAGCATCCGTGGAAAGTCCTTTACTTTTCATTCATATTTCCAATAATTTCAAATTTTTAGAAAAGTTGTAAGTACCATATAAAGAACTCTTTGTCCTGAATCTGTTGAGATTAAGTTCTCACTGAATGCTCCATTACTTCCAAACCCCATAGTGTGTATTTCCCACCAGAAGGAGCTTCTCCTGTATAGCCACACGCTGCCATCAGATCAGGACATTAACACTGAGACTTTACAGCCATTCGATCCTCAGTAAGGTTCTGCAGTGTCCCAATAATGTCCTTTCTAGCATAAGATTCTAGTTACCAATCACACGTTGCATTTAGTTGCCATGTCTCTAGGCTCCGTGAGTCTGGAGTAGGTCCTCGGCCTTACTTGGTCTTTCTTGAGCTCGGCACTTCTGAGAAGTACAGGCCAGCCATTCAATAGAATGTCCCTCAATGTCATTTTCTATGCTGCTTCCTCATAATTGGGTTCAGGTGATGCTTCTTTCCAGGCCTGTCAGAGGCACAGCGCTGGATCTTGCTGTTGCATCTGGTCAGGTTCGATGTGTCCCATTGCCAGTGGCACATTTGAGCACTCAGTGAAGGTGGCATCTGCCTGCCTTTTCCACTGTAAGGGTACTCTTTCCAGCTCTGTAATTAATAATAGTTAATAAGCACTGGAGGGGAGGTAACTTGAGAATGTGAAATATGGTTCTTATTTTTAAAACATACATCGACAAAAAGTTTTTTGATCCCAAAATGGAGTTAATTTTCTGAAAAAGCTTGGCTTTTTAAAGTCTTTATTCCTGTTGCACGTAGACGGAAATTAACTCAGGGTGTCTCCACGTTTCTCACTTCATCAGGCTGCAAGACCTGCACACCCTCACTCCCACCTTTGAGAAGTTTTGACATTTAACCTCTATACAGGAAGGTGCACAAATCACAAATGAATAGCCCAACCCATTTTCACAAACAGAACACATTAGGTCAAGGGTCGCCACATTATTACACCTCCCCCCATCCTGGCAGATGCCCACCTTGTGCACACTTCTGTTCTCAGTCGCCCCCAAAGGTACCCATGATCCACCATGGATTTGGCCAGTTTCTGAACCTTAATGGCATGGTACAGAATCTGCTCTTTTGTGCCTGGCTTCTTTCAGTCAACATTATGATGATAAGACTCATCCTATCTGTGCCACTGGATATAATTGTCCTTATTGTGTCTCCCAAGTTACCATCCAGATTTGGGGTATTTTATTTCTTTGTTGTTCAACAAACACCTACACAGCATCCAGAATGGTAGGCAGAGACTGGCAGTGATAGGCACACCTGTGACCATCTGGCCTGTCCACATTCCCTCCGCTTGTAACCCGATGGGGAAGCAACAGTAGTTGTCCACTCTGGACCTGGCACTGTCCCAGGTGCTGACACACACTCTGTCTCACTTGATGCTCCATCTAGTCAACCTAGCGATACATCATTGTGTCTGAGCTGCAGCTAAGGAATCTGATACTTGGAGGGAGAAACTTCTGCAATCTGCATAAGGCCTTAGAGTAAACGGATGGCAGGGCCGATATTCAAACCCACACCTATTCGTGTACAGTCACATGGATGCCCTGTTTCATGTCCCGTGAGCCCCCCTCAGTTTACCTGTGCCATTGGCGACCTGATCTCGTGCTCTGTGTTCAAGGCCTTTCTCTGACGTGACAGGTCAGCCCAGAAATGCCAGGGTAGTAATTCCCCCAGAAATCATCCTTATCCAACAAGGAAAGGAAATTGTTGGGTGAATACTTCCACTTCCCTGTCCCTTAGTGGGATAATCCAATACAAATTCCGTGTGCGTTTTCAGAGGGTCCTGCAGGACTGAGCCCTGGTCACCCATAGTGGACAGCTCATTGAGGTACCCATTTTGGACTTCTCTCATTTCCATTGCACTTCCCTCAGTCTCACTTGGTTCCTGAAATCTCTTCCCAAAAAAGAACCTACACTCAAGTCCTTTGGGTCTGCTTTCAGGAGAACCCAAATTAGAACATCTGTTCTCTCTGCAGCTCCCTGTGATGAGATACTTAATGCTTATAAATAGGGTACATTCCAGATTACTCCCCAGAGGTTAGCTGTACCAGCCCCAGGAGCACCCTCCCCCGCCCCAGGATGCCTGGCCTTCAGCACTCAGTGCACCCGTGGTGGGGGGGGAACTGTTGAGACACCACCCCTTTGTTCTCTTCCCTCCGAGAGAGTGCCTAGGCAGAGACGAGGAAGAGGCGGTGTTTGGTGGGTGGGTGGCAAAGGGCCAGAGTAGATTGGATCCGAGAGACTCACAAAGCAGGGGAACCCATCAGAGGACCCAAGTTCAGGTGTAACAGTTTTGTATAGGAATTTATAACTGTTTCAGAGCAAAAGCTTTGGATCTAAAGACACCTGGCTTCAAACTTGATTCCTACACTTAAACTAGCTGAGTGATCTCACCTGTGTCACTTCACCTTCCCCACACTCAGTTTTCTCAGGTCATATGGTGGTAGTGATTCTGCTGATTTTATGGGGTTATTGAGTGGGTTAAATTGGGAAATATATATAAATCCCTTAACACACTTCTCAGGATGGGTATATGCATATGTGTGTGTGTGTGTGTGTGTGTGTGTGTGTGTGTGTGTGTGTGTATACACACTTAAATTTCAGCAATGTGACTGTGCTGGCTAAAGCATGGATTCTGTAACCACATGTCTTGAGTTCAAATACACAGCTTTTCTACTTACTGGCTCAGACCTCAATTTCCCCATCTGTAAAATAAGGATAATAATAATTCAGGCCTCAGAGAGCTGTTATGAAGATTTAACATTGAAAAACAGAGAGTGGGTAAGGAGGGAGGGAGGGAGAGTGGGAGAGAAAGCTTGAAACAATGTGTAGCACATCAGAAGCACTACAATGTTAGACAGACATCTAGACAAACAACTTGAATCAGAAGCTGTCTGGAGACAGGGAGGCGCAGTCATGGAGTTAACTAACATGTGGGAGACATGTTAGCTGGTCAAGAACAGTGCAAAAGCACAGTCCTGAATTTTCCTCTGGACAGGAGCCCTGGCTGAGTTGGAGACCAGGCAGGGAGAGGCCAAAACCCTTCGGTGCCAGAAGGCCGATTCTCTGGTTAAAGCTGGGCAGAACGTAAAGCCTCCGGGGAACAAGATGTCATGCATCAGAGGGATTCACAGAAGCAGGGGGAAGAAAACAGAGGAGATGTAGTTGATGGAGGTCACAAAAATGGACGTCTGCCTCTTTCCCACTAGGGAAGCCTGGATCCTGCTTATGTGCCCTCCCTCCCCACCTAGAGGCACTTCTAGGGGACAGCAAATGCTGCATCTCTCCCTAAGAACTCCATCTGCTCAGATGCCATTGTGTCATTGGACAGGTAGCTTATAGGAGATTTGGCTGCTTCTCTGTGTAGAGGCACCTATGACATGGCCTCTCCAGGCCACTGTGCCTGCCAGCTTGCTGTGCTTTATGATGCTTCTGTGTTGAGGGTTGTCCCGCCCGTCTTCCTGGGTTCTGTGCCAAGACAAAATAGGGCCAAATAAATCAACACAGCTTTGCCATCAAACACACCTCTGTCTGAACCATCTGTGATTTAGAGGAATAGGAATTAACATGCATGACTGATGATACATGTTATTCTTGTTTTGTTTGCTTTCTGCTCTGTGGTTTTGTTGTGTTGCTTTCTGGTTACAGACTAGATTAAGTAAATGAGTCTTTTTGCCTGCACAAGCTCTATTACATATACATTCAGACAAGATGAGGAACTCCTTGGGTTAAGTTCAAATTATTCCCTAAGAGGAAACCCGACTTGGGTTGATAAAGAGGGTCCTTTTTGTATCTGGCTCAGATGTTGTGGTCACATTTGACTGATTTTGAGCAGCTCTGAATCTCCACTCTGTCAAATGTTGCACGTAAACCAAGATTTTTCACTTGCTACCAATCTGGCATGGAAAAGCCCTGCAGTGCAAAGTGATATGAATAGAATGAACTGAAAAAGGAACCTTTAGATCCTCAGGACCTGGTTGACACATCAACCTAAAGCTCTATCCATAAAGGTGATAACTGCATGGCAGGTGAGGCTCTATACCAGGCACATCCCAGACACTGAAGGGCTCGGCTCCACCAGAATACAAGAGGGCTAGTCCTGGGCAGTATTTTTTCTCAGATTGTATATGAGGGAAGTTCGGAGCAAGACATTCCTGGAATCTTATCCTGACTTCAGCACTGTATTGTCAACTATTGGGGCAAAAACACCGCAACACAAACAACCCCTAAAAATGCACAGTCATATTTTTCTTGCTCATGAGACTGCAAGTCGGTGGGAGTCGCTCTGTTTCAGGCTTCAGGACAGCTGGAGTTGGCTGCAGGTGTCAGGGAGCATTCAGGTCTGTTCTAGGTGCCTCTTGGGATGATTTTTGGATGAGCAAATGCCCATATCAGTCCCCTTACAGGGAAGAAGGCAAGAACTCAGGGAACTAAGCCAAACCATGTGAGCACATAACAGCTTTTGCTTGTTTCCATTCACCACCTTTCCAGTGCCCAAAGCAAGACACATGTCCAAAGCTCAAAGTCAGTGGATCAAAGTTACATACTCCACACGCTCCCCGGGAAGCACTCAAAGTCACATGCAAAGATTCGAACTTATAAATCACTACAGGGAAGGGGGGTGAAGAATTGAAACAATCTGTCATTCTACTACAACCACTTACAAGCTACAGAACCTTGGACAATCATTGCACCTTCTCTTTTCTCATTTGTAAAATGAGGCATAATAATACTTAGCTCCTGGGGAACTAATTTGGAAGATTAAAAGCAAGCATTGGAGGAGAGCACATAGTGGGTGATTAAAAAGTAACTCAATTGTAATAGAATCCATCCTTTCCACGTTAGATCCCTTTTTTCTTGATTTCTTTCCCTCAGACATTTCATTAGTAATACCTCCCTCCTCTCAATTTCTGAATGGTTTTGCCTGGCCTCCTCTCACTGCCAGGACTCATATAAATATTATTATACTTGCACTTGAGGTTAGGATAATGTGAATATCTGTGCATTTTTTTTTGTATTCAAACTGCAAGAAACACTGATGGAGATCCAGATAATCAGCTTTATGGTGTGAAGCCCATTCACAAATGAGGCCCTGGCACAGTACACAGCTCCCCCTCACCCTGCAGGTTAAATGTAGCAAAGAGCTCTGCAAAGCTGACACTGGCCCAGTCTGTCGCACGGAGGATTACTCACACACGCACTTACCACCTGCTAGTGCTGAGTCAGAGTGGGACTGCAGAAGTTCAGGGTTCTTGTCGCAGAAAGCAGAAGAATACAAAAGTCATGCAGAAGAATATATAGGCCACGTAGCCAGGAATATACAAGAGTGTCCAGAAAGAGGAAGGTAAGGGCCCATGAGCCACGCGTGGTCCCTGACCTTTCTCCTTTCTCCCATCCCCCTTGTCAGATTCGTCATGTTCCTGTCACACACAGACGAGTAGGGGAGGCAAGAGAAGACAAAAGCTTTCTTCCACTGGAAGACCTCGTGGAAACACAAGGACAGGGCAGAAGCAGTTTCCCTGACAATCTGTTTTACAGGAAGGAAGGTTAATCTCTTGCTGGAAACTTCTAACCCGTGGAGAAATCAGTAGGTTTAGAGTCAGTGGCTAGATTAACATTAATAAAGATCAAGTTATTTATTATCACAAATAAGGTGTTGCAACAAAGCACTCCAAAACAAAAGAGGTGAAAACATACCCCAAACTACAAAATGTCACTGAAGAAAATTAAACACATAAATCAATGGAAAGACAACATCTGCTGGTGGACTGAGAGACTTAATATTGCCTCAAAGTTATCTGTGGATTCAGTGCAATCAGTGTCAATATCTCAATGGCATTTCTTTGCAGAAATAGAAAAATGAAATCTCAACGGTCATCGAATAGCCAAAACATTCTTCAAAAAGAACAAAGTTGGAGGACTCATACTTTCTGATTTCAAAACTTACTACAAAACAACTAAAAAATCGAACTAGTATGGAGCTGGCATGGTGATAAACACCTAGACAGACGTGAGAGCCCAGAAACAAGCCTGAACATATGTAGTCGAATGATTTTCAACAAGGGTTCCGAGACCATTCATTGGGGAAAGGCTGAAACTTTCAACAAATGGTGCTGGGAAAACTGGGTGATACCTATATGCAAAATAATGACGTCGGACACTCACCTTCTGCCATATGTAAGAATCGACTCAAAAATGACTCAAAGACCTAAGCACAAGGGCTAAAACTATAAAACTCTTAAAAGAAAACCTAGGGAGCAATCTTGGTCACACTGGATCTGGTAATGATTTCTTGGACAGGATACCAAAAGCACAGACATCAAATAAAGAAAATCAGTAGATGGACTTTGTCAAAATGTAAAACTTCGTGTATTAAAGGATACTGCCAAGAGAGGTAGAGTACAAACTGCGGAACAGGAGGAAATATCTGCAAATCCAGCACCTGCTCAGGAATTAGTGCCCAGAATATGTGAAGACCTCCTACAGTTCAGCAGCACAAATAAACAACTCAATTCAACAATGGGCGGTGGACCTGAATAGGCATTCTCCAAAGAAGATACAGAAAAGTGCTTGAAAAAATACCCAAGGTCACGAGGCACTGGGGAAATGAAAATGCAAATCAAAACCACTGTGAGATGCCACTTCACACCCACTAGGATGGCTACTGTTTAAAAAAAATATTGTAGTGGAAATAAATATCTCAAGGATGTGGTGAAATTGGAGCCCTTGTGCATTGCCTGTGGGAATGTACTATGATGTGGCTGCTGTAGAAGACAGTTTAGTGGTTTCTCAAATGTTCGACACTTACCATATGATCCAGCACTTCCACTTACTGCTATCTACCCAAAAGAATTGAAAGCAGGGATTCCAATAGATACTTGTATGGCATACTTGTTCACTGCTGTGTTATTCACAACGACCAAAAGGTAATCCATCTACAGATGACAGGATAAAAAGCATAATATATACATTTAACAGGGTACCATTTACCCTTAAAAAGAAATGAAATTCTGACATGCTACAACATGGATGAACTTTGAAAACATTATGCTAAGTGAAATAAGCCAGACACAGGGACAAATATTGTATGATTTCACTCACATGAGGGACCAAGGATAGGCAAATTCATAGAGACAGAAGGTAGGTTAGAGGTTGCCAGGAACTAGGGGGAGGTGGAGGGAGAGTCGTTTTTTAATGGGTACAATTTCTGTTTGAGATGATGAAAAAGTTCTGGAAACACATAATAGTGGTGGTTGCACAACAGTGTGAGTGTCCCTAATGCCACTGAATTATACACTTAAACATAGTTAAAGTGGTTCATTTTATATTATTCCTTGGTACAATATTTTTAGAAAGAGCTTAAAACAGTAAGCATTTGTTGTTCCAATTCTGCAAATTGGCAATTTAGGCTGCGCTCAGCTGGCAATTCTTCCAGTCTCATCTGGACTCACTCATGCATCTCTGGTCAAGTGCTGAGTGGGCTGGAGGCTGGCTGGGCAAGGATGGCCTCAGATGGGCTCCCGGCTCTGCCTCACCAGCATTTCATCATTCCCTAAGTTGGCCCAGGTCTGTTCTCAGAGCAGCTGAAAGGGTCAAAGCTGCACAGCCTCTAGAGGGGTAGGTTTGAACAGGCAGAGGACATCACTCTGGGCTCATTCTCTTGGCCAGAGCAAGTTGTGAGGTCAAAGTTAGCACTAAGGGAAAGGGAAACAAACCCCACCTCCTGATGGGAGGAGCTGCAGAGTCACGTTGCAGAGAACCTGGATACAGACAGGAGAGGGGAACTGGCACTATTTTGTGCATCAACCTACCACAGTTTGGCATTGTCAACACAGAGCGTGTCCAGACACCAAATGGTTTGTGGAAGGATGGGTTTACATATCTAACTTAGGAATTGTTTACAATAGAGTATGAGTGCTTGTTAGGGCACATAATTGTCTCTCCTGGGCATTAAGCACCTGTCAGGTTATTTTTCAGTCAAGCCAGCTACTTTAGAGATTTAGCTTTTTGTAGGTACACTAACTCTTTGGAGCAGCTGAGACATGGAGAGAGTCTTTAAAACAACAGAATTTGGGAGCTGTAAGGGAACCAGGCAATCTCAGTACAGATGGAAACTACAGACTCAGCAAGGCAGTCTTGAGAAAGGCTTCATAGTTGCTAATGACAGAACTTGAACTAGACCCCAGATGCCAGACTCACAGTCCAGTGCTCGCTCAAAGACATAGCCGTGGCCTCATTTTCCTTGAAATATGCAAAACCAGCTCAGCCATTCAAGGACTTGATCTGTCCTTTGGGACCAAGCAACCTAAAGTGTGGTCTGCAAACCAGCACCATCAGCTTTACCTGAAAGCTTGTTAGAGACCTAGAACCTGATGCCCTGTGCCAGACCTGCTGAATTAGAGCCTGCGTGTTAGCTTGAGGCTCAGGGGATTTGTGTGCCCTGTAGAGCTTCAGATGCAGGACGCTGGTTTGCAACCTTGGCTGCTCATTGGGCTCACCTGGGACAGACCTAAAAGTACTGCACTACTGCAGGGATCCTCTTTCATTGGCTGATGGGTAGTCTGGAAATAAGGATTTCTAAAACTCCTTGAGTTCTCTGTAGTCCATCAAATGTGCCAAAGATGCTGGCAGCTCTTTGTAAGGTTTTTCCTTTGTCCAGTGGGCTGGTGTCTTCTTAATGAGTAAATATAACCTTCAGAAGACCATAAATGATGACCTTGCAGTGTTCTGGGTCAGATGTACAATTAAGGGATTCATATTTTTCTGAGGAATGTTTGAATGTGTTTTTATGAGGGAGGAAAGTAAAATACTGGAACTGGTGATTGAGAGAAAATTTTTTAAAAGCTATTTTGTTCCCCAAAAGGATAGGTACTAATGTACAATGAAATTTCACATAGTAACAATTTGACTAATTTTAAATTCAATAAAAGATAGAGGACCAAGAAAAAAATATAAATCATGGACGAGAGAAAAGACAATAGAAAAAGGATACAAATATCTAAACCTGACACATAAATATAATCAATAGAGTTAAAGTACAAATTTGATTTCTTCAAGCCTCCTGGGTTTCCAATTGAAACAGCTACAGGATTTTTATCAATAGAAAAGGATAGTGGGAGAAATGGTCTTTCCTGTAGGAAAGCCAAGGCTTCTCATTATGATTTGTAAATGACTGGTTCCTGAGGTCTTTCTGTGGGGACACTAAATGACACAGCAACCCAGGTCTTCAAGAAAATTTCTAGGGCAACAGTGAGACTAGATTCCATGTTTCTCACAGTATCTTTTTGTTAAATCTGTGGTCACAGTATGAAAACACAATTGATGGAATACAATTTTGGAAAAGGGAAATATAGCATAGTTTAACTCTCTTCCGGGCGTGTGTATGTGTGTGTAGCTTTACCTGAGACATAACTTAGGAAAGGGGAATGGTAAGGTCATGGCCTCGTTAGGTTTGGCCAGGTGCTGTCCTCCCCTCTAGAGAGAGAAGTGCATTATCTCTCTGTGCTGGTGCAAGGGCTCCTGCTGCTCTGTTATTATCTAGTAAGCTAGGTACTAGTAAGCTTTTCAGGCTCCTGCATTCCACACTTAAACTTGCCCTCTGGAGTATTTGAGCATAGTCATAACAGGATAAAGGTGGTCTGGAACTAAATCACAGAACACATTCTAGGAACACAATACCCTACTGCTGCCTTTTGTGTTACGCCTCGGTCGTTTTCCCCTTTTGGTTTTGGATGACTGTTTCATCTTTTATAAAACAAAGAAGTGACCCTACTAATCTAGAGTTCAAGGGTGTGCAGGGGTATCCAGCCTTTTGGCATCTCTGAGCCACACTGGAAGAAAAAGAGTTGTCTTGGGCCACACGTTAAATACACAAACACTAACAAAAACTTATGGAAAAAAAATTTAAGTAAATTTATGATTTTGTGTTGGGCCACATCCATAGCCATCCTGAGCCATGCATAGCCCATGGCCCATGGGTTGGACACTCCCAGCAGGTAATATCTTTTCTTTGATGATACATCTGTGTGTGTGTGTATACACAAATGATATTACAAGTATATACAGGGGCGGGCAAAAGTAGGTTTCCAGTGTAATAAATATACATAATACAATAATTAATAAATAATTGTACAAGAATAAACTGTGTTCTGCATACTCACAACCATAAACCTACTTTTGCCCACCCCTGTATATACTGTATATGCCACAGAGAGAGTAAACTGATTTTCAAAATCTCAATTGAATTGAAATCCTTTGAGTCATGAAAAGGGGACCTCAGGCAAACAATCTACCAGCGCTATTCAGACTTCAGTGTATATATGGATTACCTGGAAGTTTGTTAAAATGCAAAACTTCATTCAGTAGTTGAGCTGAGATTCTTATACCTAACAGGCCTCCAGGTGAGACCTGCGGACTGTACTTTGAGTGGGGAGAGAAGGTGTACTAGCAACATGGTTCCCACCCCCAGCAGCACACTGGACTCACCCGGGAGCTTTAGAAATTACTACACCTGGAACAGCCACCCATGCTGCAATTGCTCTGGGGGGAGGCTTTGGCTTCAGGAATGTTCATAAGCTGCCCGGTGATTCCAATGCGCTGCTATGGCTGAGGGCCACTGCAGCTGGAGCTGTACCTCTCACTACCTTAGTCTCTCCTAAGGGCTATGAGAAAACCTCAAAGTGCATTCTTTAAACCTTTTACTGGGTTTCAGAAAGATAAAATCTTTTAAATGTGAACAAATCTTATATCATTGAGGGAGGGACAAATGAGGGGAAGAAGAAAGAAAAAAGAAAGACCCATCCATCCTTGGGGAAAGTGAGTTTTATTTTGAAAAAGAAAATAGAAACCCCATGATTTTATTTTGTCTATATAAACAGAACAGCTTATATAAACCAAAGGAATGTTGAAGAATTAGCATCTCTGCTGTAGGAGGAGAGCACCACAGGCTTGCCGATTTCTTTGGGCGAGAAAGTACCTGGACAGGCACCTGGCCCCACTGGTGGGAAGAAATTGAGGATGAAAGGAGCCTCCCGATGCTTAATAGCATCATTTCTTTGGCATTTGCTAAGTTACTAGACTCTTCAGTCCCTTATCTTAGACTGGTTTTGCCTCCTGTCCAACCCCCTACTCAGACACAACCCCAATACCTGCCCTTCTCCCTCCCCCCACCTTGGACCCTCAGTCTTCCAACCCTGATGCATTATCCTTGCCTATCAGCCCCCTCCTTTACTAATCATCTTCCAACTTAAACTCCATGGTTCACCCACCTTCTAGCCCTCACCAGTACTGGCCTGCTGTGGCAAATGCCCAGTAAGAGCTCATTTTCCGACATGCCCAGTATCCCAACTCCATCAAAGCTGCCTTCAGGTGCTATGTAGTCGCTGGAAAAGCAACCACTGGGTTTGGTGCCTCTTCAATGTATTCTAACAAAAGAATGCTTTACATGTAATAAAAGACAAATCATAAACATACAGCTTGTTGAATTTTTGCACACATATATATTTGTGTGACTGCCACCCTGATCCAGATATAGAACATTTTCATCACTCAGAAAGTTCCCGTCAGCCTCTTCCCAATGAACACCCTTGCCCCGGAGTTAATCATTATTCTAACTTCGATCACCAAAGTGAAATGGATAACTAATAACTAAGAATGTTTGGGAAAGCAGACCTTAATGTTTAGTGGGCTTTGAAGTTTTGTATTTCTGAAACGTTCGGAAGATGTAGGGCCCAGCTTTTCTCCGCTCCTTTCTCCCACGGGGGCACAAGTGATTCTTGGCCTCTAAGACCAGCACATTTCTGAAACATTGAGTCCACAATTACAGTACCAACTTCACACTTTGAAATGCTATGTCACTGCCTAGCAGTTTTATTTCTAGATTAACAATTTCTTAGCATTTATTACGCCTCAAAGAGATCATTTTCATGTTTGTTAAGGTTGCTTAAAATGTCAGGTTGAAAACAAAACAACAGAAATTTAAGTTTCTGATGCTTCAAGGTAAAATCTTGTTGACTGAATTTAAAATAAATATGCCTCGTGCTTCTTTATATAGTCTACAAAGGAAAGCAAATGATTTTGACATTTAGTACTGCATATTACTAATATTTCAAAAATCATGTATTCACTTGTTTTTATAGGCAGAGCTGGCAATTGATCAGTAGACTATACATTTTGTTACTAAATTTTTAAATGCCAGAAACACCAGCAAATTCAATGTAACAAGACTGTTTCCTTTGTTACAGTGGCATAATTTTGAAATTATTGTAAAGGCTAAAGAGCCATTGACTTGTTTTACCACAGTTCCTAAGATCCTGAGTTTTAAACATCATTTCTTAAGAAAATTTTGTTTTTGGAAATATTTTTTAAAGATTTTATTTATTTACATTTTTAGAGAAGAAGGCAGGGAGGGAGAAAGAAAGGAAGAAAAACATCGATGCAGGAGAGAAACATCAATCGGTTGCCTCTTGTACATGACCCGACTGGAGACCGAACCCAAGACCAGGCATGTGCCCTGACTGGGAATTGAACCAGTGACCTTTTGGTTTGCAGGACAATACCCAACCAACTGAGCCACACTGGTCAGGGCTGGAAATATTTTTATCACCTTGCCATGGCGAATGCTTATATTGCTTTCATTGTATCACAAAGTGGGTAGGGCTCATTCTTGTATGCTTTTGCTGTCTTTTCCAAACTCTTGGAGGTTAAATTTGAGGATGCTGTGGTTTTCATATAGAGAGAGAGGCAGTATTTATAATAGGTAAAAGTAGGACTTGCTTTCAAATTCTTCCCTACCAGATAAGTGACATTGGATAAATTACTTGGCCTCTCTGAGCCTCATTTCCCTCTGCAGAAAAAGACAATAATGCCATCTATCTCAGAGTCTTGTCATGAGCATCAAATATGGGAAAAACACTTCTAGTTGTCTTGGTACACAGGGGGTGTTTAGGTCAATGGTAGTGACTAGAAGCTCTTTTAGACCAATTCATGGAAGGGTGGCAGTCATTTTATTTATCTTACAAATTACGTAAAGCTCAGATCCTTAGTAGGGGAGGGGGGCATACAACTGTTTATCACCATTTTATACATGATGCCTAAGGTGAACTCACCACCCAGCAAGACCTCCACGAACTTGCTTCTCTGATGTTGCTTGAAAATTCCTTTAAGAATAGGATATGGTTTCTTATTCTCAAGGATCAACTTGGCCTATAAATCAGATTGCTGCAGGAGAGGGAAGACCTGTGTTTAATGTCCCCTTCTGCCACAAAACCAAGGATTGGAAATGAACTCAGTGCGTCCTCAGTGGAGCCAAGTGGTCACACCCCACTGACACCACACATCCAACTTACTGAGAGGCTTTCTTCTTTTTCAACACAGCCCATGAATCAAATACAAGAACACTGCCCCCACCCCAAAAATGGAACCTGGATAGCTGGTGACACTATAGGTCAAGGGTCAGCAAACTTTTCTATAAAGGTCCTGATAGTAAATATTTCACGTTTTGGGGCCATGTGGCCTCTGTCTCAACTGCTGAGCCCTGCTGACTGCGGTGCAAATGTGGCTATTCAGTCCACACAAACAAGCGGACGTGGCTGCACTCCAACAACACCACACTCACAAAAACCGGCTCCACGTGGGGCACAGGCCATCGTTTGCCAGCCCTCACTCTGGACCGTGCTGTCCGGGAGAAATGTAATGTAAGCCGCATATTTGATTTTACATCACTCTGCAGCAACACTTAAAGAGTTCTTAGTGTATTAAAACATCTCAATTTTTTAAGACTTTTAAGAGATGGAATAAAAAACTTAGAGGTGAAAAGGACAAATGTCTTACCTCAAAAACAACTAAAATTTGCTAAAGCAACCTAATATTTAATGGCTTAATTAAGAAACTTTAAGTGATGATAGGAAGCTTTGCATAATTACTAAAATGCCCATTTATATAGACTATAAATAGAACCAAAATTCTAACCATAAGGCTGTGTCAATTTAAAATTATCTTAGCCATAAAAAATCTAAAATCAACTCAAAGAGAAGACTTGGCCATACCCCTGCCAATACTTCATGTTGACTCATCTTTTATGGGCTAAAGCAGATGGAGGGTTTAATGATCAGCACAATTCAGGAGGAGCCTGCCACCCCAGGATTCCTCTCTGGTGAGTTTCCACTCATATATTGTCTCTTTCTCTACCACATCAAGGACGTCCAATCCCCCACCCACAGGCACCAAGCCTTTCCCACTCTGGCAGGTTCCCCTGTCCAGTACAAATAGTCTCAGGTCCTAGCTTTATGCCTCCTTTTTTCTGCATTTCCCTGCTCTAGCCAGTGTGGAGGAAAGGGGTACATGAAGGAAATGGGGCTGCTGATCTAGGATAGCCTCAGCAGCTGTGGCTTCCCTCAGTTCCTTCAGCTGGCCAGCTCAAGCTTATTCATCTGGGAGAGGCAGGGGACAGAGAAGGTGGCAGCTGGCAAGTCTTCTTGCATTCCAGACTAAAAATGGTGTAATGTTACTTTTGCCACCTTCTTGTGTCTATGCAAGCCATATGGCCATCCCAGGTTGATGGGTGGGAACATGGGTTTCACCACCTCCCAATATGAAGACCTTACATTGCATGGGAAGGGGGGTAATTGCCCATTTTGCAAGCAATCTATCACAGAGACTAATATCAAACAGGATTGGCCCCCATGTGATACATCTTAATGAATTGCCTTCCTTCACTCCCCTGCATGAGTTTGTCTCTCATCCTGGAAGGTGGAAAACTAAAACATTTGTTCATACATGGTCAACTCTTATTGATTCCCTAAACTCAAGCAGAGATAAGCAGCTCCATTCACAGCTCTCAGTGCTCTGTCTCAGGCTTAGGTACTCAATATCACTTTTCTCTGCAGCACATTATCAGTGCATGTGTGGTTCATAACTCAGATTGCTCCCTCGGTATCCCTGGAGCCCGTGTGGATGCCCTGGGCCCTATGGCCAGTGCTAGTTATGGAGAATCAGCCTGGGCACACTTGACTGGGATACCACGATAAAGTCTATCTTGGCTTACTCTCTTTTATTCCTGGTCTGCTGTCTAATTCTGGATTCTCTATAATCCTCATTACATAGTAGTTAAGGTAATTCCAGTTGCTATAACATATTAACTCTTACATCTCAGTAAATAAGCTTAACAAAATAGGAGTTTACTTCTCAATCACTTAAAATCCAGTGTAGGTTTTTCTTGACTGGAGCATGGCATTCCACACGGTTGTTCAGTAATGCAGATCCCATCTCATGGCTCTGGCACCCCCTGGCACTAAGAATATCCTGCTAGATGGTGTCCATCCAGCTGGCAGATGGGAGAATGGAGAGAAGGAAAGGGGCTTCTTTGTAACTTTGTTCTGGAAGGGAGACACATCACATCCTGCTCACATTCCATGAGTGAGAATTGATCTGTTGGTCCATCTAGACGCAAAGAGTGCTGGGAAATGTGGCTCCTGGCTGACTGCTTTTCAGCAGTACGTTTCCACCGTGGACGAGGGAAGCACACCCCTTTGATGGTCACCTAGCATATCTGCCACATTAATTGAGAGCACTGATATCTATGTGTAATGGAGGAAGAGAAGGTGCCCTGTTGTACTTCATTTTCTTTATTGTGAAATATATCACATGTCTAGAAAAGGTGTATTGGTTACCTCATGTGTCCCATCTCACATTTTTTAGGCCAGTCTTTTTCACTCCCTCCATCACTGAGGCACCTGCGACTCACCTCAGTCACACCACTTACCTCTGCTTTCGGACAGGGCAGTTTCTTTGCTGCCACCTTCTGGGACACATGTGAGAATCCCCTCAGCCATTCTGAAGCAGGAGATAGGAGCAGGTGTGTGAACACGTCCATCTTCATTCCCTTGAGTGCTCAGATGAGACTCAGTCTTCACGGCTCTTCACAAGAACTGAGCCCAGTTGTCCACAGATAACCAGCTCAATAATTCACCCTTGAACAGGCTTCTCTCCTTCTTGCTCCGCCCTCCTCACTGTGCCTGGCTCTCCCTTTTCAAAACAGACTGTTCACATGCAGGTCTTTGTCTCAACTCTGCTTCTGAGGAACCCAGGCAGAGACAATGAGTATAGCACATGGAAAGCTTAAAGAATAGTATTAAATAGTATTAATAGTAATTAATAGTAATAATAGTATTAATAGTATTAATATTATGCTTCTATCTGCTACCCAAGTTAAGAAGTATATGTGGACTCCTGTCTCATTTATTTCAGAGCTCCCTGCACTTAGAAATGACTTTTTGTTTGACTAAATGAATCCATTAATGAAGAGATGCTTCCACAGACTTCAATGTTCCCTAGACACTGGGCCAGGAAACAGCAAGCAAATAGAGGATCAGTCCCCAACTATAGCACTCATAGTATCAACCTGACTTTAAACACAAACATAAAACACTAGTCAAACTACTCAACGTGACTTCAGCCTGACTACATCACATTTTAAGCAGCGAGAACCAGGGCTATACACTGTTCACACTGGCTTTGCCGTCGGAGATTATCCATGTATGGAACTGGTCACTAATGTGTTGAATTCTCTGTGCTTTAAGGGCAGAGAAAATGGCAAACAACAGAACATTTTCCAATTAACTTAATGAGGAGATGATTTCTACAAAATTTACAAAACCTTTTTCTTTAATCCTCACTGGAGATACAGTCATTGATTGTGGAGAAAGGGGAAGGAGGAAGAGGAGAAAAGCATTGACCCCTGAATGCTCCCCAACTGGGGATGGACCCTGCAACCGTTTGGTGTGTGGGACAACGCCCCAACCAGCTGAGCCACCCAGCCAGGGCCACAAAACCTTTCTTAATACATACTACTCGCTTGTAATTTGTGCAGAACAGAATATTTTTAGTTAGGAAATAAATTGGTTTTTTGGATTCCACATAATTATTATATAATTTATTTAAAGGGTTAGAGACCCTCACCACCACCTTCACTTGGAGACGTCCTGCCCTAATTCTCACACTTTCCTGAAATATGTGATTCTCAGTTACCAATTAGCCCCATCCCCTATGGTTACCAAGAAAAAAAGGTATAGGTAGAAAACTGAAAGAACATAGAAGATCTGAGGTCTTTGGTGTTACGAAAGTCAACAGCAAATTAGTCTTTCTTCCTCTAAGGATCCAAGTATATGTGATCTGTTGGTTTGTTGTGATTATGTATCTAGCTGTTTCTAGCCACATTCTTTCATAAAATCAAGGGGGTTGGTTCCCTGCAAACGGGGCAAGAATTTAGAGAAATTGCTTAAAAGTAGATACTTTCTGAGAGAGTCCTGGTTTGCTCTCCAGTCGTGGGACTGTTTAGCTTATTGACCTCCTGGGAAGTGTTTACTCGGAAAGACAAAATGAAACACATTCTTGAGGATGGAAGACAATGTTTTTGAAAAAGATATGTGAGGTCTTATTAGGGCAAAGCCGTTAATTACACACTTCATTATTGTCAAGGTTAATACAGTCTGTGAGAGCAGAGGCACTTTTTCATCTCTTCCTGGGAACAAGGGGAGACAGCTGTTCTTAGCAACAGATCCATTATAGCTTATCACCAGCCGACAGCCTGAGGAAGGAGCACCATGAAATATGGCCGCTGTCACAGGAGCCAGAGCGGACGCCGAGCTAGTTCCTGCACAATGGAAAGACAATGAGAACCATGGCTTCAAACTCAAATAGATTGGGTTACATTGATTTTTTTTAATGCCTGGCGGTTCCGCAGCATGAATTTCACTGATACTCTTGCACTTATTGTATTATTGATCTCTATAAAACTGCACAATCTTACTTTAATAAGCATCAAATACCGACAGTAATAAATAGTGGTTCTTCACATTTTTAAGCCTGGTTAAACCATGTTGTAAAATTCTGCATGTTTAGATTGCGTTAATACTGGCCTGCCGCTTATAATTCCTTGAAATGAAGCCCGTGTTGGAGAAATAAATATTGCTTCAATTCTATTTTAACTTGTCTTCCTGAGTAAATAAGGCTGTTATACTCTTCTTTTTAAAACTCCAGGGGGTAGAGCATGTCAACAATTTATTTGTAGTAAATATTTATATTATGCAAGACCCTTCTTTTTAACACTGATGTAACAGTTTTCATTGAGAGAATGGCATATGCTTTCTGAAGAGTGATACATTTATACCATCAGTATCCATTTTCGAATGCTAAAAAAGGGATTCAAGAAAAACCATGCCTTAGGTACACTATGCTTTGGTTTCTTTGAGTTTTGTTTGTTTGTCTGTTTATGTTTACTAGGGAAAAAATATTTCTTTTTAAATGTCTGTAACCTGACCTTCACTTCTCTGGTCCTCAGGTTTTATTAGAGGCTCAGAGCTTCATAATAGTATCATGATGATACAGAGCAGGTATATTAAAATGGGGAAATCTGTT
>VMDR010014108.1:0-23999 GCA_007922815.1 Macrotus californicus | reverse complement strand
CCTCCCTTCCTCCCTCCCTCCCTCCCTTCCTTCCTTCTTTTTTTTCAACCTAGGCAGCAACTCACTTACCTAAGGAAACAACAGTGTGATCCCTCTTAAAAAAGATATGTTCAATGCTGATTCACCAGGCAGAAATGCTTTCTCTTTACCCTCATGATGTCCCCATCTGTTTATCTTCTCTCTTACTCTTTGTTACTCCCAGAAGCCTCCCTTCTCTTTGGTACACTAATGCTTCTTTGCTCCTTTCAAAAGCTTTCCTACCTCTCTCCTGTACTCATTCAGGCTAGGGGAGATTTTTTTTTTTTTTTTTTTTTGCCTGGGAGCTTTGAATATTTTATAACCACTTCACCAAAATAATACCACTTCTTCCACCTCTGAATGGATCTGAGGTGATGAGCTCCTGAGAGCTGTGAGGTCTTTCTGCAAAGCACCTGACAAGGCTTTCCAAGGCAGCAAACTGGAGCGACCAGACGTAATTGAGCTCCTTGGTTTCTTTTTCTCTGCCGCTGCAAACACTTGAAGCGTGGGGACTTCTGGTATCTCGGAGTCTCATACTGCTTTGGTATGAGCTGCAGTACAAGAAGGACATTTTGCTTGGAAGAAAAGGAAATTGAACAGTGTGAATTCACAAAGAGCTTTGCTTGTTTTGTGTGTTCTGGGAGAGAGAGAGAGAGAAAGATGGGATAAAGATGGAGGAAAAGGACAGAGAAAGTAATACTTTGGACACTATCACCGAAACAGGCTTTTAAGAAAAGCTTTCTGCCCTCCTCAGTCACTGAAAAGGAAATATATATTTTGTATCTCCTCATTGTCTGCAGTTTTGTTAGACTTGTCATACCGTCTTCACGGCCACCAGTCTGCCTGCTCTCTCGTCTGCTACTTGCTAGGTCTTTTGACATTCTTGGTGTTAAATGCATTAACAGAACAGAGTGACTACAGGTAGATAAGACTATCTTTGAGTCAAGTTGGGAGGTAATTTATTATTAATAGAAGAGGTCCTTTCTGAAGAGATTACTTCTCACCCTGCTCGGTGAGGTTAGATATTCTGGGTGTGCAATTAAATAAAAATATGTGTATGTGGCAGAAGTATAAGGAAGAGACAAAAAGAAGCAATGAAGAAGTGCAGTCAAGGTTAGCCCTCAAACATGAAACAAATTGAGTGGGTTTGTTCCATCTCCTCTTTTATTCTGTTATCTCTTTCTAACTCTTCTTAGGAGCTAAAGAAAGAACTCTTCTACTCTATTTTTGAATTAAATCAATGAAGAAAAGAAAGTTTCAAGGAAAATAATTCAAATAAAATGTACTTTCCTTCCACCTAAACGCAGAAAACCATGCTATTTTCTATTTATTTTCTTCAAACAATAATGAATCATTCCCACCCGGAAAGGGTGATTTTTAAAAAGTCACGTAAGATATTGAAGATAAGAAATACTTCTCTGTAGATACAAAATGGAGGAGATCAAGAAGGTAGAAAAGCATTCCCCAGCCATTCTGATTGATAAGGACTTTCCTTTAAGTGCTCCTTGTCTTTATATTTGAATCTGTGTATAATATATCAGAATTGGTCACCCTGTTACAGGCCAGGGGCCTGGCCTTGAGTGGCCCTGCCTAGGGCCAGCTGCAGTGTGGGTTTGTGACTTCACAATGTAGGAAAGATTTCACAGCAGGAGTCCAGGTGACTATGAGGATCTGTTTATTAAAGCTGGGGACGGTGAAACAAGGAAAGGCTTAGCACAGAAGGAGCAACAGGAGAGCCTAGGCTGGGCTGCCTTAGCTCACTGGGAAGTCAGAGAAAAGGGGGCTCTGGGGACAGTTCAGGGGATCAGCCTGGGACAAGCCTTAGAGTTTAGGAGACTCGTTCCGGTGAAGAGAGGAGTGGGGCAAGGACAGAAAGGAAATGGCACTGGCTGCTCCCTGGAATACTAAACTTATGGGGTTTTTCCCCCAGTCTGTAATTTTCTGCCTCATTCTTCCCTACTTTCTGCCCACATTAAACATGAAACTTCAGCATAAATGAGAATTTTTCTAAA
This sequence comes from Macrotus californicus, assembly GCA_007922815.1. Lineage (NCBI taxonomy): Eukaryota > Metazoa > Chordata > Mammalia > Chiroptera > Phyllostomidae > Macrotus > Macrotus californicus. The sequence goes on along the minus strand of VMDR010014108.1, from coordinate 21,969 downwards.
AATTAAATGTGAGAATACTCTGTTAAGAAATTTAGGACATAGGTCTCCATAGAAGAATCCCAATGCACTCTGTATTGTTTTGTTACCTTGTTGCCAGCCTGTTAGTTTGGCCACCTGCAGTGGTGTGTGTGCGTGTTAATATCTCTCTGTTAGTAAACGTGTGTTTATCTTTCTTGCATTCATCTGCTCAGTATGACATGATGTATTAGCTTTGCCCCATTAGTGAAGGTTCTGGTACTCCACTGTCTCTGATACCTCAGAATTTTGTGCTTGGAGCTCCATTATCTGCAAGAGAGGCTACTGACTCTGAAGGAATCTAGTAAAGCTCTTCAACATAGAAACTCTCAGAGGCCCAGGATGATCCAGCAGTGAACCAGAAGTTCCAATATAAACATTTTAGTCTAACAATTAATATAATACCTTGCTAAATCTCTATTGTATTATTTTTATATACAGGAATACAATATGGGTTATGGTACAATGCCTTTCGTATTTTTCCCCTCTAGGTTAAGTTCTATCACTAACTGCTCTAAAAAAACAAACAAAAAAAACGTAAAAAAGTTTCTTCGATATGATATATAAATGTTGATGCTTTTCAGAATTTCATGAATTGTATTAACCCATGGTCAGCCAATATGCACATCCACCAATAGGAAGGGCATAGCTTGTCTCACCCTTCTTTAGGCAAATGAATAGATGTAAATGAAAGTCGTGTGTCACAAAAGTACTTCTGAGTTCACCAGAGTGGTTAAGATGTACTAGCTGAATAGAAATGATGTTGAAATTACTGTAAAACTCCAAGCAAAGTAGAATTTTTAAAGCCATGTAGAGTGGAGATCTTATATCTTTAATATCCAAGCCCTAGAAAACAATTTAAAATGTCAATGTAGCTCATACACTCTAAGAGTAAATGACTTTAGGTAAGAGGAAACCAAAAATTAATAAGTGAATTACCAGTTAAGACAAAAGATCAGATTAGAATGTTATTTATTGCGAAAAAAGAATGTCAGAATTTTGTTGATTTTCTTTCTTTGTTGATTTTTGATATTGTCAGTTTATTAAATGGGCCTCGTGATATGGTATGAGGTATGTTTTATTGATTCTTTTCCAAATTTCCAGCCAAAAATCTCACATAGCCATAACATGGTTTAATTTCCAACCATGCATAGAACAATTCTTTCATCTTGCTAGAGAAAATAAATTTTTTGCCTTAAAAATATGTTCTATAAATTAATTCATGTCTGTCCTTCTATATACCAATTAATTTTTGTTCATTGATTGAAATCTGTTGGGGGTGCAGAGGTTCCTGTGTGATGCTATTGGCCATTCAAGTTTAAATGCAGACAGTTAAGCAGGGTAGACATTAGCAGGGATAGCAAGCAGAACCACCTTTCCTCATGACCCGCTGGTGGAAAGCCCACGTGCTTTCTAGAGAGAACAGCTTCCCCACGTGATCTGAGTTCAAGTGTGGCTGCTCCTCGTTTCTCCCTTCTTCAGTACTCTGCCTTCATTTAATTCTGGCAATCCCCAGGGAGAACTACTGGTTTAAATTGCATTTCTGGAAGTGCCACGCTGATGAATACAGTTCCTTTAAAATAATGTAATATCTGCCATCCTTTTTTTTATTTCAAATTACTTTTCCAAATAACCACTCTATTTTCAGAGCCTGTTTGTAGAAGGTCAGTGAGCTGTGGATTGGCTTCTTTCATATAGTCTATCCAGGGTCCTCATTACAGGTTTTGTTTAGGATTCATGTCAATGAAAATCTCCCAATTTATTTCTTCGATGTTATACTTGATTTACCGGCACAGTTTCCACATTAATTGACAGTAGAATTTCTTCTCCAGAATTCTACTCCCCATGCCAAATATGTGAGTCATCATGAATATGTCATGAGAACAAATCTGCCATTATTCATGCCAGTTTCTCCTAACCAAAGGAAAAGTGTACTTCATTTGTGGTGGTGTTGCTGTTGTTCAGTGTAGGCACAGTGCAAAGTTGTTACTAACAAGGACAAGTTTCCTAAAGTAAGGTATGTGAGCTACTTTTGTTTCACCATGTATGTTTATTAACATGAAATATTATAACCTCAAGGTCCTTGTTTATTTTCCATCCTGTCCAGTGTGGTGATTTGACCAACAAAAGCATAAACTAAAAATTGTCATAAGCAACCATTTTGTTCCTGCTATCATCACCTATGAAGTATTAATATCAAGTTACAGCTGTCGCTCACTGGAACAGCAAAACGTTTTTTGTAAATTGTGTTTAATTGACAGTGCAGTATTTAGGGGGAATAGTAATAAGTTTTCCTGCCCCACCGTTATTTAAAAGCAACCAGTTTAGCCACTCTTGCCCTGCTGTCAAAAAGCTGCAACTAAACTAACAAACTAATTATAGTTCATATTAGGATGGGAGAAAGCTATTGAAACACAAAAATTGCCATACTTCCTTAATATCATGTGCAAAGTGACTATCTTTTCTCATAGCCCTTCCGTCCTTCCTTCCTTTTTCCTTCTCTCCTTCGATTCCCTCTTTTCTTCCCTCTCTCTTTCTCTCTTTTGCTTTTCTCTTTTCATTTAAGGAGTTTGTATTTTCAAGATAGAGGTTTTGTGTGTGGTGAATAGTCAGATGACATTTTTAAAAAATCAGTCTCTTTTTTTTGACAGGAAGAACGAAGATTTAATTTTTATTTTTTAATTACAGTGTATAGTTAATATTATTTTGTTTTAGTTTCAGGTGTACAACATAGTAGTTAGACAATAATATACTTTACAAAGTGTTCCCCCCCATAATGTCTCTTTCAAAGTGTCTCCTCTCTAACTTTAGAAACCTCAGAGAAAATACTGATACAGTCTTTCCATTTAATAGTGGGAAAGGCAGTTGTTCTATTGAATGCTTCATTGCCTGTCATAGTACCTACACTTCAAAATATATTATCCTCTTCATATCATTTGTGGCAAACTCTTCAAAACTCAGCATTGATAAAAATACCAAGGTGATTTAGAACAAATGTATGATGTGGTGTTAATAAGGAGAATATTGGGTTGAGAACCGGAAGAGTTGTTGAATCAGTTCTGCCTTCAATAGTAAAAGTTCTCTGGTGCCCAGCCTCCCCAGTTATATGATGGGTGTCCTGCAGTAAATGACCTTCAGGGTTACTCCGCATTCTAATGTACAGTGTCTCTAAATCACTAGACAGTTCCTTATAAAAGTGCAATAGCAGAAATACTTTATACAGCCAGAGGCTTATCTGCCAACCTCAACCATTCAGAGGTCAGCCAGGAACCCATGGGAAGTACAAAGGTTCTGAGCAGCCAAAGTAAGTGCTGATGTCCATGAACAAAAAAAAACTTAAGAAAACTCCTCGGGGGATCTCACTCAGAGACTGTTTATTCTTTAAATAGAACCTCCTTTTAAGTTTGATTATCTTGTTTGCAAAGGCCTGGCACTTGGGTGGCAAATTGGGAAGGGACTGCAAGGCAATCACATCCTGGAAGCTATGCATGGGACAGCACTCTCTGTAGGCCCAGAGGTGCTGAGCACATGGGAGCTGTTAGCATTAGCACCAGTGAGTGCCGACAGCAAGAGTGAGAGGAAGGATCAATCATTTCAAAGAAAACGGCAATTTCAAAATCCTACAGGAAGGGGCTGTTTAGTAGCCTGGCAGACAGATTTAGTCACGTTAGTAGTTCCTGAGATTCTCACTAAGTTATAGCATAGTGAATGCGTCTAGTAATAACTGAGTTGTCACAAAAAGTTCATTTGTAGTCTGAATAATATTTTGTTTAAGAGGTGACACACTTGGAAGGTGGATTTTCAAACATACAAAATGTTAGCTGTTGTTGTACAATTTGATTGGAAGTCAGGAGAGTATGCAATGCAGTAGAAATGTTTTTCATCTAAAATAATTAAAAATTAAAAATCTACAATAAATAGGGGTTACATTTGAATTACCTAGAAAATTGTATATGAATAATCTTGAGTATGTGAAATATTACTCTAATTTTGAAATGCAGTTCATTTTTTATTATCCATAATGAAAGTAATTTAGATACAATAATATTAATTCATTTTGTTCCATATTTAAACAAAATGGTTCCCTCTTGGTTCACAATTTTTTGCAACATTATTTCTAAACTCATGAGCTTATTATGATAGCACTCTTAGAGAGATAGAAAACATGGTACATGCCAACACTCAAAACATTACACACTGAGGCAATATAATAAAAATTTTTAACAATTCTTTTTGTTAATCCTCACCTGAGGACATATTTATTGATTGCAGAGAGAGAGGAACGGGGAGAAAGGAAGAAAAATATCGATGTGAGAGAACATTGATTGGTTGCCTCCTGCACACGTCCCGACCAGGGACTGAACCCGTCACCCAGGCATGTGCCCTGACCAGGAATTGAACCCGCGAACTAGACAATGTTCCAACCAACTGAGCCACACCATCCAGGTCTTTGATTATTCTTAAGGACACAATGATTTAGAGGTGAAGGTGAGACAAGAACTCAGTCTCTAGAATCCCATGTTAGTGTTCTTTCAACTATGAGTTATAGAACTGATATTTTATCAATATCTTACCATCTGCTGCATGACATCAATGGCACACATTTTAATAATAAAGAACTGGGGGACATGACAGTCCTTGATCCTAGGGGTTTGAGATCATAATTTGGGAAGTCATCCCCAGAGTCGGGCATTTAAGGAAAGCCAGAGGCAACAGAATGGTGAATAGGGGAAAGACGATTAGCCAGGCAGGTGCAGGTTAGTAGGATGGATGGAGCCCAGATCACTCGATTGCTCTTTTGTAGAGCAGGGAAAGCAAAAGAACACCAGAGGCTGCTAAGTCCCGGCTGTCGGCAAATTTCAAAAGACATATTTGAAAGATATATAAGTAATATTTCCCACTCTTTCCCTGTGTAAGAGAGGCAGCATGCTTCAAATGAAAACTGAAATTCAGTAGGAGCCAAAGTTAGCAGCCGTCACACTATCGCTGGGGAATTGGAATGTTTAAACAATAAGAGCACAGTGGCTTTCTGCATTGTATCAGATCTTTGCATGAGGTCTTTAATCCACTCATCAGTGTTTTCAGAAATACTTCTAGAGTTCCCCAAAGTATTCAAAACTGCTATAAAAAGGAAAAATTAGTGGTGACTGAAAAGCACCATTTTGTAAGTCTTTATCTTTCACATTTCATTTTTGAGCTTTCTTTATCAAAGCTCTAATTGGTAAGCACAAAGCCTGTATTTTTTTTAAAAGCAATATTTTAAAGGACTATTTAAGTTTCAGCTTTGGGCTTTCTTTTTCTGTAGTGTTTACCAAAAAAAGGGCTTGCATGTGTTAAAGCCAGAATGCATGTTACATTAACAATTTGCATTTAGAAATCCAAGCACCTAACACCCCCAGAGTTAATATTTGCTTTGGACTGTTCTGCTTATTTAGTCTCAAGCTTTTCCAAAGAGCTAACACAAAAACGCAGCTTTTTTATTTGCTTAGCAAGTGTGTGATTTCACACATAGTGTGTGATGTGCTTCTGCAGGGATGAAGTATTAGCTGTTCTTCATGAGAGCAGTGTACTTGGCTGTGTTGGGAAATGTGAACTTGGTTGCTGCGTGATGCAGCGCATTTACTGAAGCTCACGTCAGTTCCACTCTGGAAATATCTCCGCTTTGCCATGCTGCTTCTTCTTCATTCCCCGGTCCTGTTTCACCGTTATTACGTGACCTAAACATTTTAACTTTCTAACAGGTTTACCCGCCCTTGGTCCCTTCTCTGGCTGGTCGTCCTCCACACTGCTGCTCAAGAGAACTTTTTACAGCAGAAACCCGACCACTTTTCTGCCATCCTTAAAATGCACCAAAAATGCTTTTACTGCCTCCACACTCCTTACAAGATCAAGTCCAAATTCTTCCAGCTGTTATTTAAGGGCTTTCACACTATCACCCACATAATTTCCTCCCAGCTCTATTTCCTTCATTGCCTCTCACCTGCCCTAAATGTCAAGCCACCCTGGCCGAGCTGGATATTCCTTTTGCCCCTAACCCTTCTCCTGCGTGGAGTTTCTTTCATTTCCACTTGAAGGAGTCCTCATCTGTGAAGATCAGTATGAATATCCTTTTTGGGTAAAGCCTTCTCCAATCTATTCATCAGTTTCTCCTCTGCTCCTACAACATTTTGCGTATAATCTCTTTTGTTCCATTTAATTAAAGCCAGGAAGACATAATAGCTAACATGTTTTGAGCTTTACTGAGATATTCTGACAGATAAAAATTGTATATAGCCCTGGCTGGATGTCTGAGTTGGTTGGAGCGCCGTCCTATTACACCAAAAGGTTGCTGGTTTCATCCCTGGTCAGGACACGTATGGGAGGTGGCCAGTTTGACTCTCTCCCTCTCCCTCTCCCCCTCCACCTCCTTTCCCCTCTCCCTCCCTTCCTCTCTCTCTAAAATCCATAAACATATCCCGGGGTAAAGATTTTTAAAATATTGTATACATATGTTTTTAATTATTTGTATATAATATATTTAAGGGGCACTGCATGGAGTTTTGATATATGTATACACTGTGAAATGATTACCAGTCAAGCTAATTACCATTATCTCACATACTTACCCTCTGTGTGAGTGTGGTAGATAAGAACCTTGAGATCTACTCTCTTAGCAAGTTTCAAGTCTACAATACATCATTATTAATTAGCATCATCATGCTATACATTAGGTCTTCAGAACTTACTCATCTTCTAGGTTAAAGTAGGTACCCTTTGACACAATCTCCCCATTTTCTCTACTTCCCCCCAACCCATTCTACTCTCTGTTGCTGTAAGTTTGGGTGTTTTTTGTTGTCATTGATTTTTTTTGGGGGGGTGTTTTAATTTTAGTTTCCACATATAACTGAGATTTGTATTTGTAAGTGCATATTTGTCTTTCTGTGTATAGCTTATTTCAGTCAGAATAATGTCTAGGTTCATCCATGTTGTCATAAATAGAAGGATTTCCTTCTTTTTACAAGAGTGAATACACTTGTGTGTGTGTGTATCATTTATCTCAATCCACTCATCCATTCCCAGACACTTCGGTTGTTTGCATAGCTGACTATTGTGAATAATGCTGCAATGACCATAAGAATGCAGATAACCATTTGATATAGTGCTTTTAATTCCTTTGGACATATACCTACAAGTGGTAGAAGTAAGATTACTGCATCATATGGTAGTTCTACTTATTTTTTAAGCATCTATGTACTCTTTTCCATGATGGCTGTACCCATTTACATTCCCATGAACAATACACAGGGGTTCCTTTTTCTCTTCATCTTTGCCAATACTTGTCTTTTGGCTTTTTGCTAATAAACCACTATTGCAGGTGTGAGATGATATCTCATTGTGGTTTTGCTTTGTATTTCCCTGATGATTAGTGACATTGAGCATCTTTTCATAATAGCTAATATTTATTGAGCACTTCTTGTATGAAAAACACTCTTATGCAACTTACATATGTGAATTTACTTAATATTCACAATGACCCTGTGGGCTTCCTACCCTTGCTGTCTTCCATGTCATAGCTGGGGAACGTGAGCGTATGTACGTGAGGTAACTCTCACCCCCTTCATAGTAGCAGTGCTCGAGCCACACCAGTGCAGGCTGAGTCCAGAGGCCACGCCTGAACTGCTGTGCTGCGCTGCATGCTGCGTTCCCTTGGCCTTTTCTTGAGCATTTTAATCTCCTTGGAATAGATAACTTCTTCACGTTTGGATGCCTAGCAGAAAAATAGCATCTGACGTGTAACCAATCAACAGCTTCATGTCCAATGTATTTTGATTAACACAAAATAATATCCTTGGATTAAGAGAAATTTGACTTTCAAAAGTTTAGAGAAAGTATTCTGAGAAAAAATTAGGGACTGCACAGGTCAGAAATTAAAAACTGTGTGATACTAAGATACTAAGTGGCTCTTGATGTTTAACATACATCTTTTACAGTTTCTCAGTTACATCAACAACACTGGATAATGTTTAACCCGTATCTATGTGTAGTCTATTCTTCAGGCACATGCAGTTTTCCTTTTTCAATAGATTGCATTGGCTTTCCCATGTATCGATGCATCATCATCAATTGTCTTACAGCTGTAGAGGTTTTAGAATGAACAGCACACTCCATAATGACGTCTTCCTGAAGTCTATATGTATCACTTGTTTTCGTTAACCATGTGTTTACCTTTGGTGACTGTTAAGTCAGCTCTTTTATTGGAAATTTCCTTTGTAGAATAGCTCTTGGTATTTACAATTAAAGGTAAGAATCGATGGATTTCTGAGTAATAAACTCTAAAGTCATATTCATCACCTGAAAGGTATTTAATATATACTTATTGACTGAACAGGTGTCAGTAATCATGTATGTATGTTGAAGCTGTCTATGATTCAAAAAAGGTAAAGAAAATATTTTCAAATTGATTCCAGATACATTTCTTTGTCATCTGTACAATATATGTGTTGGATTTCCAGACAATGAAAGTCTAAACATTTCTGTCTTTTCTATTTGATTTATTTGTTTTTTTAATTTATTACTGGGGGGAAGCTTTTAGAGTACTTTCAGTTGTAGAACTTACCCACATTTTGCTGTGTATAATGTGCACTTTTTTCCCCAAATTTTTTAAGGAAAAATAAGGTTGCACGTTATACATGGGTAGTACTAATTCCATACCTATATAAATGTTTTTAATTCTTTTATTTATGCTTACACATTAAAAACATAACTCTAGAAAGCTTAATGATATATGTATGCAAAATAATATCCTGGAATACTAGAATTAGTTTTGTTTCTAAATATAAACAAATAACTAATTGAATTAAAAAATTAAAATGAAAGATTTTTTTCCTGAAAGTTTGAGCCTAAACCGTGGGTGAGCATTATACACAGCAAAATACGGTAAATGAGATTCATAAACAAAAGCTATGAGACAATCTGAAATCTTCCTGAAACTCTTAGAGCTCATCTCTGTGACCTGGAAATCTTTTGATGTGTAGGAACAGTGAACTTTTTCTTAACCTTAATGACACTATTGTTTTTAAAAGATGTTAAAAATAGCAGAGCCAAAAAGGTAATATTATAATATTCAGTTTAGGGGAATTTTGAGTGTCATTATCTCCCTGAGCAGTAACCACGAATGAATTATCAAAGACATTGTCTCTTTAAAATGGAAGATGAACCAAATGTATTAGCACCTCAGTGGGTTGGGAATACGTGGGAAACATAATCATAAAGCAGAGATTGCTGGGCTTCAGCTCAGCCACCAGGACACTGAGGTCTTGGTGTTGTCAGCACCTTGTGGGGCCTGCCTGTGGACGTGGCTGCTAAGACTAAGATCACCTTTGCAGGTGGATGCAAAAGTCTGTCCTTGAAGATTTTTGTCCTTCTTTCCTCTGTAATCAAGGGATTTAGATGATACTATCTAAATATCAAATATGTTTCATAGACTGAATTTTTAAATTTTTTAAAATAATTAATGGAGTATTTTTTAAAATATATTTTATTGATTATGTTATCACAGTCTACCCCCTCTACCCCCCGTCCGCCCTACACACCACTTCCCCCACACACAACCCCTCTTTAGTTCATGTCCATGGGTCATATATATGAGTTCTTTGGCTTCTACATTTCCTATACTATTCTTAACCTCCACCTGTCTATCTTCTACCTGCCATTTATGCCTCTTATTCCCTGTACCTTTTCCCCCTCTCCCCCCACCCACTCCCCTGCTGATAACCCTCCATGTGATCTCCATTTCTGTGATTCTGTTCCTATTCTAGTTGTTTGCTTAGTTTGTGTTTGTTTCTGTTTTAGGTTCAGTTGTTAATAGCTGTGAGTTTGTTGTCATTTTACTGTTCCTATTTTTGATCTTCTTTTTCTTAGATAAGTCCCTTTAACATTTCTTATAATAATGGCTTGGTGATGATGAACTCCTTGAACTTGACCTTATCTGGGAAGCACTTTATCTTCCCTTCCATTCTAAATGATAGCTTGGCTGGGTAGAGTAATTTTGGATGTAGGTCCTTGGCTTTCATGACTTGGAATACTTCTTGCCAGCCCCTTCTTGCCTGTAAGGTTTCTTTTGAGAAATCAGCTGACAGTCTGATGGGCACTCCTTTGCAGGTTACTGTCTCCTTTTCTCTTGCTGCTTTTAAGATTCTCTCTTTATCTTTCATCTTGGGTAATGTAATTATGATGTGCCTTGGTGTGTTCCTCCTTGGGTTCAACTTCTTTGGGACTCTCTGAGCTTCCTGGACTCCTTGGAAGTCTATTTCCTTTACCAGATTGGGGAAGTTCTCCTTCATTATTTGTTCAAATAAGTTTTCAATTTCTTTCTCTTCTTCTTCTCCTTCTGGCACCCCTATGATTTGCATATTGGAACGTTTAAAGACATCCTGGAGGTTCCTAAGCCTCTCCTCATTTTTTTGAATTCTTGTTTCTTCATTGTGTTGTGCTTTAAAGTTTCTTTCTTTCTTCTGGACCACACCATTGATTTGAGTCTCGTTTTTCTTCCCATCCCTGTTAGTTCCCTGTACATTTTTCTTCATTTCCCTTATTGTAAGCCTTCATTTGTTTATCTAGTTTGTGACCAAATTCAACCAAGTCTGTGAGTATCCTGATTACCAGTGTTTTGAACTGTGCATCTGATAGGTTGGCTATCTCTTGGTCACTTAGTTGTATTTTTTCTGGAGCTTTGATCTGCTCTTTCATTTGGGCCATTTTTGTTGTCTTGGTGTGCCTGTTACTAGTAAGGGGCGGAGCCTTAGGTGTTCACCAGGGTGGGGCAACCCACACTGCTGCTGCGTAGTGACCTATTTGTGGGGAACAATGGCGCTTTCTCTGCTCTCTGCCGGTTTTCTCCAACACAGTCTCCTGTGAGTTCGGGAGTTTCTCCCGCTGCCGCCACCTCAACCCCCACAGGAGCTTTCAATCAGAGGCTTTGAGGCTTTGTTTCCCCTCACTGGAACTCTGGGTTGCGGGGTCTGTCTCACTCCCCAGTTGTTCCTCTCGGTTTATCCTCATGAGGGAGTGGGATGCCCGGTCTGCAACCGCCACCTCTCCCGGCCAGCCGCGCTTTTCCCCAGTCTGCCAGCCACCACCCCGCCACGCGACTCCTTTCCGCCCCTCCTCCCGGTCTGGATGAAAGTTTCTTCTTTAGTTCCTTGGTTGTCGGACTTCCGTACAGTTCGATTTTCTGGCAGTTCTGGTTGTTTTTTGTTTTAAAATTTGTTGTTGTCCTTCTTTTGGTTGTGTGAGGAGGCACAGTGTGTCTACCTACGCCTCCATCTTGGCCGGAGTCCTAATGGAGTATTTTTATGTGTCTTAGGTTTACTCATAAAAATTTTTTATGTATGGCATCAATTTTTTAAAATTAATGGAGTATTTTTATGTGTTTTAGGTTTATAGGAAAATTGAGAGTTCCCATATATTCCCTCAACAGTCCCTCCTCCTAGTTCCCTTTAATTAACATCTTGCATTAGTATGATATACGTATTAGAATTGTTGAGTCAATATTGATGCATTATTTAAGAAAAGTCTGTGGTGTATATTAGATTTCCTTTTTTATGATGTAAATTTTATGGGTTTTGACAAATGTATAATGACTCGTATCCACGATTATAGTATCAGAATAATTTCACTGCCCTAAAAATTTCCTGTATTCCACATATTCCTCCCTCCCTCCACCTGAACCGCTGGCAACCACTGATCTTTTTTACTATCTCCATAGTTCTGCCTTTTCTATAAGCGACTGTAGTTGGAACAATACCGTGTGTAGCCTTTTCAGATTCACTTCTTTTACTTAGCTATATGCGTTTAAGGTTCCTTTGTGTCTTTTCATGGTTTGGTAGCTCATTTCCTTTTACTGTTGAATAATATTCTATTGTATGTACCACAGTTGGTTTATCTATTCACCTGCTGAAGGACATCTTGATTGCTGCTAAGATGTGGCAGTTATGAATAAAACTACTACAACATTGATGTGCAGGTTTTGGTGGGAACTTACATTTTCACTTCACTTAAAAGTGGTAGTTGTGAAAAAAAGTGCTTTTGATGGAAAGGAATGACATAGGTTTTAAAATTAGAAAGACGATTTGAATCCTATTATCCTTTTCATTCAATAACATTTTCTTGTTAGTCTATATCTCTGCTCTTCTAGGTGTTTGAAATGCACAAAGTGCTACTCTCTGTTAACTGAGTGACTTGTCTACCTTCGAGAGCCTTGTTATACCTCTGGTTCCATACCTGCAAGGTGCCTATTGCCTCCTATAAATCTATTATTTATAGATTTTTATGTTCTTTTGAAAATTAGATGAGTTATCATGGACAGTAGTTAGTGTGCCTGGGAATAAATGCTCCATTGCAACATAGCAGCCCATTCAGAGATAGGTAATCAAATACGTTAGTTTATTTTCTTTGTATTCCCTCCAATCTACAGGGTTTTTTTTAATACCTAAGTCTAAATATTGGAAGCATTATAACACTTTTCAAGCAATATTCCTAAATTGGCCATTATATAAAATGAAATGTAGACCTGTAATCATTTTCTATATATATAATAGTGATGAGAATTGAACTTGAGCTGAAAATTAATTTTGAGCCCTGGCTCTACCACATACCATCTTAGTGATGTTGGAATCGTCTCTTAGCTTTGCAGGGTGAGCAGTGTCTCATTAGTAAAATGAAATATCCTAATAGTTGTTAACCATACAGGTTTATTTGCTCATCATACAGGACTTTTGTGAGGCCCAAATGCAAAAACATACAATATACATAAAAGAATATTGAGAACTATAAAGTACTATAAAAAGTCCATTATTATGACTATTATTGCTCTACTATGTTATTTGTTTTTAATTTAGCTAACACTTTACCCAATCAATGCGTAGGTTTTTTTTCATTGTTTTCACATTAAAATCTTAGTCTACTAATATTAGAGGAGCATCAGGGTACTTATTTTCTGCCTAATTTCCCCATGTTGTTAGTCGGAAGCCTCTGAGAAGCAGGTGCCAGAACGGACTAAACATGCAAGCCCTGTAGCAGAGGAAACACCAATGTTGGAAAAAAGTGAGGAGGGAGGGGGTGAGCTGGGGAGTCATCAGACCGCCACGTAACTCTGATGTGAGCATGAGAAGGTTCGGTGGGCACGTCTTAAATTTCCATGTAGTCTAAGGAACGTTTGTCAGGAAGTTGGGGTGTCCTTAACCATAGTCGGCACTCAGAGGAGCGCCTTTCTCCCAGAAACTTGCACACCTTCAGATCCCTGCTCTGCTCAGTCACGAGCTGGGAACAGTAGTGGAAAGTGTGGTCTTGGCACAAACTCAGTGATGGATGTTAGAGTGTCACAGTGGCAGCCCTTGGAAAGTCACATTCCTTGTAGTTGGAGGCTGTGAGGTGCATGTTCATGCCCATCTTGTCCGTGATAGCTAATTTTCCAAAAATTTTTCTGGGATGCATTAAACCATTTTCTAAATGAAGACATAAATACGGACCATTTTAAAGTTATAACTGGCTGCTGGGATTATGAAATGGAGCTTTCAGAGTTCAAGTCTTTGGGAATTAGAGAAGGTTTCAAAGCTGGAGCCAACTTCAGGTCCAGATTTCACAAGATTTTTAAAAATCTTTTAATATTCCTCCACTCTGACACCTTTAGAAATGATAAAACTACCTTTCAATACACCTTCATATATCTCTCATCTCTACTCATCACCTTCCTAAATTATCTTGTTCTCTTTCCCTCTTTTCCTCCCACTCATCAATTAAGAGTAACGACTGTCAGGGAAAATGGAATATATAAAAAGTTATTGTTAATATTAATACGTGACACACCTGTCTCTGTGAGTTCCTGCGTTCCATAATTACTTCGTGGAGCTGTCACTGGACAAACTACTGTGGGTATTGTTTTCCATGCTGACATGGTCTTTGAGGTGATTCAAGGCCTCTGGAGTCTGGAAGATTATTTCAATTCCACATAACAGATTATGCTGATTTCCTCAGTTTTATTTCTAAATTTTACTTTTCTTATGATTTTCATCTCTTTCAAATTTATTTATTATCTTGGACAAATCTTTCTATTGCTCCTTCCTCCTCAAAACTAGAAAACTAGGTTTTATAGTAAGCTGCATTTAGTGTTTAAAGAAAGGGGAAATGCCATGGAAAGCCATCATTTTCTTCCTGTGACCTAAAATTATATTACAGCTCCTCCCAGGAGTCATCAATTAAAAGCATAGAATTTACAGAAATCTCAGTCCTGGAAACCAGCCAGCAATGTGTACCGAATATGTGAGAAAACCTATTAAAAAGCTTTTCAACCTTTATTACTTACCATGTTTGATTGAAATCTATATGCTCAGGAGACATAGGCAATGCTAATTGGGATTCATGCGAAAAACAAAAGAGAACAAAAACCTATTTCGTCCTATGTAAACTTTTTTTGGTATTTAGTTAATACTTAATATGAAATATACCAAAAGTGAGCATACTCGACAAGATCGTTCAACCAATCCAGAAGCAAATGTTTACTATTCTACTCATTCTGTAGCCTTAACAATTCATTAGCTATCATTGGTACTAACTACCTCAGTTATAATTAAAATTCTCTAATGCTGTTGAATAGTACTTTAAATGGTAAAGTAATACAATTAGCACAAGTTATTAACTGAAGTTTTCTGTGAAAATAATAATGATCCTTATCAGCTAAAAGTCTTTGTGATGCATCTTTTCTAAGATATTTTGAGAAGTAGTTAAACTATTGGAAATTGGTTTGGTTATTCGGGATTGTTATCAAGGATGGCTTTGAATTTCTCAAATCAAGATGTCTTTTAGTTGTACGGCATTAAGTTATTTGCCTACAAGTTTAATAATGTCACAATAACTATGAACTCTTTCTAAAGGCAGACTCAAGTCTCAATTCCAAAAGTTTCCATTACTTCAGATGAAGCAATTTAGGTCTTTGTGAAGCTTTGTGCCTGCTTTCCTGTTGACAGTATTAGCAAGAACACAGTACGGTTATTGTTCTTGCTAAAAATAATTGAACTGTATTTACAATTTCAATGAAATTTATGTCAAAATACTCAAGAAAATGTAAGTTTCATCATTCAAACATAACTGATACCCTTAAGTAGTTAAACCTGGAATTCATGCTCAGAAAATATTCAGAGCAATGGAGCATAAAAGTACTCATCTTACCTTTGCATTATTGTAACCTGGGGAGTGGTCGGATATTGGTTTCTACCACCTACCCCTTTTGTTAAGCTAGTTCCAAATTGAAGTCCTCGGGATCTGGATACAATGTAAGAACAAATGCAGGAAGGGGAGCAGAGGAAAATAATATTTTAGTTATTATTTTTCTTATATTGCATTATATCGAATAATCGTCTAAGTGGAGGACTCTCCTTATGTGAGTATCTTAAAAACACAGCATCAAATCCTAGATAATTAGGAGCAATATGATAGTAGACAATAGTCAATTTTATGAACTTCAACTAACATAAATTAATTACATAAATGTTTTAAATTTTTATAATGGGCACAGTATAGAGGAAAATATGCTTAAACAGTCTCATGTTTAGTCTTCACTGTGAAAATCTACTTTAAAATAAAATATAGAATATTGTTCTTTCCATATACAAAATGTAAAATTTGTGGTATAATATGTTTGCCCTGTCTCCCCTTTACTTCCCATGAACGCACGTGAGCACACACACAGCATTAATGTTTTTAAGTGTTTTTTACTTAAATTCATCCCTGCAAAAAGACCAGTGTTTTGGCATGCTGGCATTGGCCCCAACCTAGTCCAAAGTTCATCCTGAGGAATGACAGCATGGTAAACACAGAGGTCAGCACTGGGACAAACATGTGGGAATCCCAGTCTCATCACAACAGAGAATGTGAGGACAGTTGCCAAAGACACTTTAAACTGGGTGTTTTTAGTGACATTTCAAAAAGTCTAGGTCTGTGCACTATTTTGAATGCCTGTTATACGCCATTAAAAAAATGTTTTGAGCAAAAACAGCTTTGTTTGAACAATTTTAAGATACTGACTTCTAATCAGCATAGTGCGCCTTGCCCTTACCTTGTTGGATTCTTTAGAATTTCAAAAAGTAGCATGTGGCTTTCTGGAATGCCAAATGCAGAGAACAGAGTATGGGCTCCAGGAATATGTTCCTGAGAGTTCCTTTCAGTACAGTGCGGTGGGGCTGTATCTGACCCGTGATGACCGAGCTCCTGCCACTGCTGCTGCAACAGATTTCAAATCCGGTGGACAGTAGGCTTCTCCTTCCAACAGCCTGAGGTATGCTGGAGGTGTTAAACTGATAATTTTCTCCCTTTTTGAAGAGAAGTTCAACTTTTAAATACATAAACAAATATGTATATTTATATGTATATCTAGAATTTAAACTCCATGAGAGCAAGCTTATCAGATTTGATTTATTTGTTTGTTACTGCTGGATTTGCCACCCTGGAACAGTGATTGGCACAAAGTAGGCACTCAGTAATCGGTGAATGAATGACTGATTAAAAGTAAATACTCAATTTAGAGAGAAAAAAGAAACTATATTTGACTCTCAGTTCTTTTCAGTGGGTTCGTGTATAACATCGTGTGGATGTATACTTTATTGCATTATTCCCATGTTCACGAACATTTAAGTTACTCCAGTGTTTTAGCGTCAAAAATAATGCAGTATTATCTTTGCATATAATTGTGCACTTGTGCAAACACGCTTGTGGGATAGATTTCCAGGCAGAATGACTGTATCAAAGGGCATTAGCCTTTTAACATCGGATGGATACCATCACATTGTGCTTCCACAAGTTCTGTTCAATTTAGAAGGAGCCTTAAATACTTTAGTTTTTATGTAATGTTCTCTTTGACAGTCTGATGGAAGCTTTGAATTGTCTTTGCATAAAATAAATGTTTTTATGCCACAGTTTCGGGCTTTTATACATTGGTTTAGAGGAATCATAGATGCCCTGGAGTTCATTATGGACCCCAAGATAAATTCTAACAAGTGCAGGAGAATCTGCACATTTGTTGATTTATAATTTATGAGGCATCTCACAAAAAATAAAAATAAGCATCTACAACTTAAATCAATTCTGTTGCTTTGAAACAATTTTTAAATAGAATTTTTGCTTGTAATTTAATGTAGCCCCGAAAGGAATCCAAATGGTAGTGTTAAAGATGAAAGTAAAGAGAGCTAGCAGTTTATTATTGTACTTTATTAGGCAAATTTTATTGGCATGTATGAATTTGGGAAAACTGCCAGTCTTAGGACATATCCCATATGACGACCAAATATTCACTATGTAGAAATTGCTATAATTAAAGAAGTGGAATTGCCTCAAAAGAGGAGACCAAGTGTCAGTGCCTCTACGTAGTGCTGTGTATGACTTTCTGCTGAAGTGGTACTTCTCTCTCCATCTGTAGAAACCTTTATTTAGTGGTCAAGGTAAATGAAATTTCCTCCCAGCAGCCTGCACCACTATCCTCAGGCTCTTTGTTGGGATTCCTTTCTCTGCATTCCCACCACACTTAGATGTTCTCTTCGGCAGAGCAAATGTATTCCATCATGTTCCTTGAGGAATAGGCCTCAGTGTTCTTTTTATGTGTTTTCCCCACAAAGAACACCTGGTTATGTGCCTGATGTAGGTGCTCAATAAATAGGTGATGCATGATTGAATGTATAAATAAATGATTTTGAGATAGGCCTTAAAGAATGTATAAAAACTCAGCCAGAGCCTAAGGAACAATGATAAAATGAAGGAGAGGTGGGCAAAGCCTAAACTATTGGGAAGAATTATGACTTAGCCAGCCTCATAGATCAACCCATGCTTGCTGTATAATGAGCTGTCGGGAAATGGTAAATTGAGAGATAGTTTTCAGCACAGTAGTGCAAATGCGATACTCTGTTTCAGAATTTGTAGTGTTTTTATAAATCTTTGTAAAACACAATATGGGTTATTGCATTGACCAATGCTTTTAAAAATTTGAATAGTTTGAACATTACAATATACCAAATTTCTAACAGAGTAAAGAGCACATATCCTAAAATATATTTCTGTATACCAGCAGTATTTTACAATATAATAAGATGGTCCTTTTCCCTTTAAATGTTATCCGCAATGGCCTCACCATTGTTCTAAAGATATCATGTAATGCACTTAGAGAATTGTGGGAACTGATGGGAGAAGGAGACAGGAATAGCTACTGATTTTCTTATAGGGATTGTACAGTCATACCTACTTCATAATATATGACCCTTTGAAAGGCAATGCAGAAACTAAATGTTAAACAAATGTATCCCTCCTTCAGATTCAGCCAAGGACACAACTTGACCTCCAGCTACCCAAGTTTATTGACAAGAAATTATAAAAGGAGACAAGAGGAGAAAAACCCCTTTCTCAGTTCTCAAAATAATGAGATAAAGAATGTTGGATTCTGTCAGATGTCTTCTCCCATCTGCCTCTGTTCTAAATTACTTGGCAATTACAGGCCCTTATAACACATGAGACACACACACACAGCCTCACTTGTTTAAGTCACCTGACCTTCACAACAGCCTTAATCTCTTATTTAAAGCAGACAAGTGCGGGAAGAAGTGAGCTGACCTTGTGTCATCGAATCATGCTCTGAAGCTGTCTGCTTCACCTTCTGTCAAACGAGCTATGACGTATTATCTTATTAAATAAAATGCCATGTGTATAATTTAGAAAGTACATATAGCGTGTGTAATTCGTGTTTGATTGTGGCACATGAGCTAGATTTTTGAGACAGATGTTTCTTGACATTTCTGTAAAGAAATTGAATCTCAAATTCCTAGAGTCGGGAATTATACAGGGGCAGCTCTGTATAATTTAATGTAAGATGTTTTGTGAGGAAAACCAATTTGAATTTGATAATAACAAAGCATTATTATGTTCTGTTTCTGGCTCCATCCTTTCATTCACATTCAGTCCTACTGAATATAACTTAGTCCTGCACCAAAATTCTATTTTGTAACAAAACCCCTTTATTGGAAACCAGTCCTATTGAATGAAAGAAGTCTGCTTGAAGGTCTAACCAGTGGAGTGGTTCTCAGCTGGAGGAGAGCTTTTGGGGGGCACTTTTCTCCCAGAGACATTTGCCATGGCAGGAGATTTTCTTGTGGTCATAACTGGGGGAGGGTACTATTGGCATCTCTTGGGCAAGGGTGGGGCTGCTGCTAACATACGCAGGACAGCCCTCCATGATAAAGATGTATTCAGCCCAAATGTCAGCGGTGATGAGGTTGAGAAACACTGCTGTGAACTGATGTTACAAACTTGTTACATATTTGAGTTAGAGTTCTACACATCTTAATTTACTAATAAAGCATATAGGGGTATTATGAGCATGTTCACCTGTCAAAGTGAGCCAGATAAATATGAAAGTAACTTCTAAGGAGAACTTTCTTATTTCTACCTACTTCCGCCCCAACAGTTCATTTACACAAAGAAATTTCTCTGAAATTTTCATAGAACTGGGAGTTATTTCTTATAAGCTCTGAGCCAATTATAATTGTGAGTAACCCCTCTATGACACCTAGTAGGACTGCAGATCTAAAAAAAATGCTTTTAAGACTGATGATGCTATTAAAATACCAATGCAATAAAAACAATTAGTCATGATCAATCATACCATGTAAAAACAGATTCTCTTTCATTTTTATTCCATTTTCTATACTCTTTGATGTTTTTCTGCTTGAAATGTGGTAGCAGATTCTGAATCTTAAGTCACCTCAACTCAAATGTCTATGTTAACAATGCAAAAAAGAATGATTAGTTGGAACTTGATAGTCCTTAAGAATTAATTTTTACAGAAAAAGTATTTCTCACCAATGTGGCCAATATTATTATATTTTTATTATTTCAATTTGAAATCAAAAGCATTTACCTAACTTCAGTTTTTTACCCGAGTTTGTTTTTAGTGCCTCTTTAAATTACTTGCTGCACAAAATGCACAGCCGTGAGTACCTTGTATTTTGTGACCACTTGCCTGAGAGTCTGCATGTCAGAATTAATTGGTCAAGAGATTTTCCTTATGCTGTGATTCTCCCATGTATTTTGACTGAATTCTCCTGTATAGCCTCCCCAGTTCGATTGTTCTTAATCTTTAGTTAATAACTCTTCATAAAAATACTTAAATAATTACACACATCTCAAATATTTTATTTTATGCCAGGACATTTTGATAAGAACAGTAGTATTAATAATTTATAACAGTACCTTAAATTTATCAAACACACTTAACACAAAAATGTTCTAGACCATTTTAAAGTATCTTATGACATATGCATATACATAGATATGACATGTGCCACATAGTAATGCACATGCTTGTGCACACACTCATTTCTTCTCCTTTTTACATTTAACCTCTCTAAGGAACGAGATCATAGGCATTCTACTAATATATTTGCAATAGGGTCCAATAATCTCCAGGCTACAAAACCATGAATAATTTAACCAACGAATATTACAGGGAGAAAAGTGCAGGGGAATGTAAGCCAAATTTAATTCAGACTTAGCAGTTCAAAGAGGAAACTCTTCTATGAAAAGTATCAATAGAATCATTTGTGTTGATGGGTGCTCTGAGTCTCACTGGCACTTCCCTCAAAGACCGAGACATCCTTAGGAAATTAGGATGCCTGTTCATCACCACATCACAGTCGTCTTTGTGGCCACTTCATCCCTTGCGAATTAAAGAGATTAGCTCTACCCCAGGTTCAAGAATTTATTACTCTTTCTCTCAGGTGAGCCTGGAAGTCAGTCCAGAGGAGGTTGGAAATTATTTTAAACTCATCATGATCGTGGCCCTAATTCTGTCCAACTAATTATCATTCATTCTGCCCTAAGGCTCTGGACCAGTGCTTCTGTCTGTAGCTAACTGCTGGCCTGTTACCTCCTGGCTTCCTTCTTGTCACATGTCCTATTTTCCTTATGTTTGTTATGTTCTGAAGTGTCCTGTCCGGGCTAATTTTGGATGTTGAGCTGTCATTAAAAGACCCAATCCAGGAATGTTTAAATAATTGAAAATTATCTTTGCTTTAAGTTACCCTAGTTATTGTGGTCATCACAAATAAGCAAAAGGCATTTCATAGCATCCTTTACATATCACAGAGCACAAATAATCCTTAATTTCTCTTCAGAGAGGCGGGAGCAATGTTTTCTCCTGTAGTTTCATCCATGGACTCTTACAAAATGTTTGCTTTGTGTTGTTTTTCCTCAAAAAAGAGAGTGCCATCCAAGCACAAATCCATGTTTTCCATGCATTAAGGACCGTATATGGTAGGAATAAGAATTCTCAAAATCCCAGTGCTATCAACTCCTTCCTGATTTTCAAAAGCTATCTGATAACCAAAATGGAAAGGACGCCACGATGTTCAAATGAGAAGCCATCTTATTAGATGCCCTTTCGATGCCAGGAGCTGCACCTGGGGGTGCGGAGACTAAACTTATATGGTCCCTTCCCCATTGTAATTTCACTTTCATCGCTGAGACATTGCATACTTGAAATTCATAAAGCTTTAAAATTTATTGTAAAATTTTGTATATATAGAGAGAGCACATTAAAGTTCTCTAAGGAAGGTAGAAGCAAAATGGTTTGAAAGAATTAGCAAAGCACTAAATTGGGGGGAAAGGAATTTTCTTATTTCCCTGTATATTGGCAAAAGATTTTACCTCATTGGTACCTAAGCTCTGTAAGTTGTTGTCACTTCTTTGGAGCGCCGTCAGTCATCAAAAATAGGTGTGCTTTTATAGTGATAAGAGATGATTAGAGGTGCATGTCCCGCCATGACCTAAGGTATAGATCCAGATTACCTTAGAGTTTTTATGTGTTCAAGTACCTTGCTGTGTACTTGAACAAAGAGAGCATTAAATCCCCAAATGGTTTCCTTGGCTTGGCTACCTGCCCCC
>VMDR010014107.1:0-24001 GCA_007922815.1 Macrotus californicus | reverse complement strand
AGGTCCCCTTTTTTATAGCTGCTGCTTTGGCTGCCAGATCTGCCCTCTTGTTTCCTTGGGCTATTTCTGTCTCTTCCTTCTGATGGCCCTTGCAGTGTATTACCACCACACCCCGGGGCCCCAGACTGCTTCTAGCAGCCAGAGTATTTCAGTCTTGTTTTAATTTCTTTTCCCTCTGCTGTCAAGAGTCCTCTCTCCCAGTAGATTGCTCCATGTATGTGTACGGTGGCGAAGGCATACCGGGAGTCTGTATAAATGTTGACTCTTTTCCCTTCTGCTATTTCCAGTGCTCTGATTAGTGCCCAGAGTTCTGCCCTCTGGGTGGACCAGCCGGTTGGCAGGGGTTTGGCCTCAGTTATTTTTTCATTGTCTACTGCAGCACATCCTGCCACTCGTCTCCCCGCCGCCATGTAGCTGCTCCCGTCAGTGTGCAGTGTCAGATCTGGCTTGGCCAGGGGCTGGTCTCGCAGATCCGGCCGACTGGCATACACTTCCTCAGTGGTCTCAAGGCAGTCACGGTCTGGTTCTCCTAACTCTGCAGGGAGGAACGTTGCAGGGTTTATTCGCCGGACGGTGCTGACTCTTACCTGGGGGTTCTCATAGAGAAGCCCTTGATATTGGGTCAGCTATGGGTTAGAGAGCCATTTGTGTCCTTGTCTGGCAAGAAGGCCAGATACTGCATGGGGAACAAATATATTGATTTCTTGTCCAAGCGTCAGTTTATCTGCTACTTGTAAGAGGGTGACGGCTGCGGCTATGGTCCTCAGTCAGGGCGGCCAGCCTGCTGCCACGTTGTCCAACTGCTTGGATAGGTACGCAACCAGCCTTTGCCATGGCCCTACTTGTTGGGTGAGGACCCCTAGTGCCACTTTTTCTTTTTTGTGAGTGTAAAGGTCGAAGGGGCGACTGGGGTCTGGCAGTCCCAGGGCTGGCGCGCAGCCGAGGTGTTCCTTTATGGCTTGGAAGGCTTCCTCCTGTTCAGCCCCCCACAAGAGGGGTGCCGTGTCGGGGCCTTTCAGCATCTGGTATAATGGTTTGGCCATTGCTGCGTACCCTGGAATCCAGATTCGACAGAAACCAGCTGCCCCCAGGAATTCTCGGAGCTTCTTCCGTGTGGTTGGGATGGGTAGGGCCATTATGACTTGTTTTCTTTCTTGTCCCAGGACCCGCCTTCCTTGGGATATGATAAATCCTAGGTATTTTACCTGGGTCTGACATACTTGCACCTTCTTCCATGAGACCCGGTACCTGACCTCAGTTAACAGCTCAAGGAGTTAGCAGATGCCCTCCCAACACCGGTCCTGCGTAGGGGCAGCCAAAAGGAGGTCGTCTACATATTGCAGTAGTGCCAGGTCCATTTCTTTGTCAGTGAACGGTTTCAAGTCTTTAGCCAGGGCCTCCCCAAACAGAGTAGGTGAGTTCTTAAACCCTTGTGGCAGCCTGGTCCAGGTCAGTTGGGTCTTTGCTACTGTGTGAGGATCTTTCCACTCAAATGCAAAGAGGGGTTGGCTCACTCCTGTGAGACGGAGACAGAAGAAGGCATCCTTTAAGTCCAAGCAGGTGAACCAGGCTGACTCCAGCAGGAGCTGGCCGAGTGTGTATGGGTTTGGCACGACGGGGTGCAGGGTTATTGCTGCCTCGTTTACTGCTCGCAGGTCTTGCACTGGCCTATACCCACTTCCATCTGGCTTCTTTACTGGCAGAAGGGGGGTGTTCCATGGGGACTGGCATGGGATAAGTATGCCCTCCCTCAGATGCCTCTGGATCACTCCAGCGATACCCAACCGGACCTCCCTGGAAATGGGGTACTGGCGGATTTGCCTCGGGCCGACCCCCCGCTTTAATTCTACGAGTATGGGTGGATGGTTCTCTGCTAGTCCTGGTGGGTTATGGGGAACCTATTCTTATGTGATATGTCCTGTGACTCAGCTCTGGTTCTGAACACAGTCCAGACGCACGTGGCGTGCAGGTAACAACCGTGGATAGGTCTCCCATGGGGAATCAGGCCTGTATTGTACCTAGGCCGCTTTGAAACTTGCTCTTGCAAAAACTCCCTCACCTGGGATGGAAACTGCAGAAATTTACTGTGACTTGTGCTAGACTTCCCAAGCATGAATGTAAACAGCCCAGCTTTCTCTCCTTTACATTTGTAGATGACCTTTCTCTTTGAAGCAACTGGTGACATTCTTTCCTCTGCTATCTGTAAAAGGCATCCACCCAAAGCAAACCTGTGCATAGTTAATGAGAACCATCCTGGAGTGTCAATAAAAGCCTGTCCAGGCGAGGGGCAGGGGCCCTCTCAGTCTGTGGGAGAGCAGCCACACAGGCCCTCTCTCTCACGGAAAGAGTGGCCAGGCCAGCTCTCTCTCTCTCTCTGAGAGAGTGGCCAAGCTATCCCTTTTCTCCACCGGATTCCTTTAGTCTGTGTGAATTTGTTCGTCACTTGTCCGGGGATATAGGACAAGCATTCCACAATAACACGTGGTCCTGCTGGATGGGACCACGACAGTGGGTTATCTTCCTCCAAGACCTCTGGGTATTTTTCTCGTAGGTCTGCTCCCCTTTGCCTTATGGGCCTCTGTTGGCCTTTCTCTGGTTTTTTATATAGTGTATATTCTTCTTCCTGGGGGACTAGGACCACCACAAGGTTCGGGGTACCAACCTGTAGATGGGCTCCTTCTGTTGGATGAAAGGAGATCTGATCTCCCAGCTTAGAGAGCAGGTCGTGACCTAAAAGTGGAACTGGGCACTCTGACATATATAGGAATTCATGCTTCACCCAGTGGCCCCCTAGCTCTACAGTTTGGGCTTGGCAGAACTGCTTGGGGTCGCTAGGCTGTCCAGTGGACTCAGTGATGGAGATCTCGTGCCCTTAGGGCAGCGCAACTGCAATTGTTACTACTGAGTGCTCTGCCCCAGTATCTACCATGAAGGGGAGAGTTTGGCCCCCTACTGTGACTCGGACCATGGGCTCGTGGGGGCCTAGTTTCAGTGAGCCTGGTCTTTCCTAGTCTGAGTCCAGGCCTGCCAGACTGAGAAGGGCAGGTGCCTCAGTCTTGGGTCACTGCTATCTGCCAGTCTGCCTCTTCTTCTTTCAGTTGGGGCCTTCCCTCTTCCAACGTCCCCTTTCTTTGCAATAGGCACACTGATCTGGGTCAACACTCTGGTATGTGGCCTTATTTTTCCCTTCTGGTTGCTGTCCTTTCTCAGCAGTGGGGGACTCCCTAGCGCGGCCGCTAGGAGAGCTGCCTTCTTCTCCATCTTCTTTCGGGCCTCCCGCTCGGCTGCCTCTTCTCTGATATTGTAGACTTTATTGGAAACCTCTATTAGTTGGCTTATGTTCATACCAGCAAAGCCCTAGAGATTCTGGAGCTTTTTCCGGATGTCTGAGGCTGACTGGGAGACAAACGCCGTATTGACCATTCTCTGGTTGTCTGGCCCTTCTGGGTCAAACAGGGTGTAGATCCAGTAGGCCTTGCACAGGCGCTCGTAGAAGTCTCCAGGGCACTCGTCAGTTCTCTGGGTTATATTAGCCACCTTTGACATGTTTGTGGGTCGCGGAGCCCCTGCTCGGGTCCCGCGTAGGAAGGCCTCTCTGTACCTCTGGAGTGTGGTTCTGCCTTCCTCTGAGTTGTGGTCCCCATCAGGTTGAGCCTCAGGCGCTGCTGTTCTAGCCCACTGGACTGGATCCACCATGCCAACTGGCACGATAGTTTCTGGGTACTGGTGGGCTTGGAGGATGCGCCTTCGCTCTTCTGTATTGAACAGTGTGAGGAGAAGCTGTCGGCAGTCATACCAGGTGGGACGGTGAGTCTGCATGATGGACTCCATGAGATCAATCAGGGCCTGGGGCTTCTCCGAATAGGACGGGGTATGATGTTTCCAGTTTAGGAGGTCGGTGGTGGTGAAGTACTGGTAGCAGACGATGGTCCATCCTGGCTGTTCGGTACCATCTGGCACAATCTGTGGTGGGGCCTGGGTCTCCCTGAGGGGCATCTGGAGTGGCTGGTGCTGTCGGAGTCTCATCGAGACTGGGGAGGCTAGCAGTGCTGCCGGGGCGGGCACCGGTGAGATGGATGGTGGTGGTATCTCGATTTCAGGAGCCTGGGGGATTGTCCCTGGCACATATGGAGGAGGTAGACTGACAGGAGGCTCCTCTTCTGGATCTCCCTTGTGGATGGGGGGCCAGCTTGCCTCTCTAGTCTGGGCTACAAGGGCACGGGCTGGGGGTGGTAGCTGACTACATGATTGCAAGGTCTTCTTCCTTGTCCTGGTCAACCTCATTGACTTCGTCTTCTGCCCTGTACAACGTTGGAGCCAGCTAGGCATGTCCTGAGCAAGCTCCTGCCACCTATCTATGTAAACATACTGATCTGGGTATCCTGGCCTCCCTGTCACTACCAAGTGGACTGCCCAAATGACTCCTAATTCAGGGTTCTCTCAGGGGGCCAGCCTACCCCAAAAGTTGGCCATTCTCATGAACAGAATGTTTCCAATTGGTTCGGGGTCATAACCGGATCTTGACCTCAGAACCAGTCAAAGTTTTACAGCATATAGTCAAGTACAGTTGACAGTCCTCCACCCATGGCTCCCTCCCATGAAGGCACAGACAGACAAAAGGTGAGGGTTCTCAGTTTGCCCTCCTGGCCTCTCCTCTCCCGAGGTACTTGGGTCTGTCGTAGCTAAGGCTGCCCAAGTAGAGTCTGGGTTATGTCCAGCCAACATGCCATATGACAGACCGAGGAATCGCAGGTTGGGCCCACTCAGACTCCGTAGGTTTTCACTGGTGGAGATGCACAGACAATCACACACACTCTCACACTGACGGCCGAAGAATTTAAACAGTCCCTCCCATGAGGGTTTGCCCTACCTGGTGGCCAGAAGGGCTGAGAGGTGATCACTCTCTCCTTCCACCTCAAGGGTGGGCCTGAACTCAGGCTCCTGGTTCCCGGGGCACTTACCAGTCCTGAAGCTGTGCAGTTCCTGAAACTGGTCCCGTTTGTTCCCCGGCAGCCCGGGTCGGGTGTGGTCCTCGCTGGCGACTAGTCAAGGAGCCCGGGACGGGCAAGGACCCGAAATACCCGGGGCGCGTGCTTCCCTCCATCACCGGGCTCCACGGAGCGTCTGTGAGGCCACCTAACCAGTGGCAATCGTCTGCTCGAGCGAGTCATTTCCCGGTCAGGGAACCAAAATGTTACGGGAAAGACTCAGATCCAACACCGGAGGAAGTGAAGTGGTTCCTTTATTTACACATGCAGACCCAGAGGAGGCAGTCTCCAAATTCTGGGCCCCATGTAGCCAGGAGTGCTCAGCTTTATAGTGTGCTGGGCGGGGCGAAAAGCTCTGGTGCAAAAGAAGAGTTTTGGTGCGAAAGCGGCTTACAGAAGTGGAAAGCAAGGGTTAGGTTACTTCCTGGGTGCTTGTTTTTCTAAAATGGTGGCCTACTTCCCCTCTCATCACGACCCCAAACAAGATAAACAATCCAATTAAAAAATGAACAAAGGACCTAAACAGACACTTCCCCAAAGAGGACATACAGATGGCCAATAGACATATGAAAAGTTCCCCAGTGTCACTAATCATCAGAGAAATGCAGATTAAAACCATAATGAAGTATCATTCCACACCTGTCAGAATGGCCATCATCAATAAATCAACAAACAAACAACAAAACATTTAAAATCTCAACATCACTAATCACCAGGGAAATGCAAATTAAAACCACAATGAAATACCACCTTATGCTTGTCAGGAAGGCTATTACCAATAAATCAAGAAATAATAAGAGCTGGCAAGGAGGTGGAGAAAAGGGAATCCTTGTGCAAAATTGTTGAGGGAAATGCAGATTGGTGCAGCCACTGTGGAAAGCAGTATGGAGTTACCTCAGAAAATTAAAAATGGAACTGCCTTATGACTCAGCAATTTCATTTCTGGAATATATACAAAGAAACATGAAACAATAGTATGGGGAACCTATTCATGTGTTATGTGACCTGTGACTCAGCTCTGGATCTGAACGCAGCCCTGATGCGTGTGGTGTGCAGGTGGCATCCATGGATAGGTTTCTTTGGGGGAATCAGGCCTGCATTGTACCTAGGCCACTTTGAAACTTGCTCTTGCAAAAACTCCCTCACCTGGGATGGAGACAGCAGAAATTTACTGTGACTTGTGCTAGACTTCCCAAGCACGAATGTAAACAGCCCAGCTTTCTCTCCTTTACATTTGTAGATGACCTTTCTCTTTGAAGCAACTGGTGACATTCTTTCCTCTGCTATCTGTAAACGGTATCCACCCAAAGCAAACCTGTGCATAGTTAATGAGAACCATCCTGGAGTGTCAATAAAAACCTGTCCAGGCGAGGGGCAGGGGCCCTCTCAGTCTGTGGGAGAGCAGCCACACAGGCCCTCTCTCTCACAGAAAGAGTGGCCAGGCCAGCTCTCTCTCTCTCTCTCTGAGAGAGTGGCCAAGCTATTCCTTTTCTCCACCAGATTCCTTTAGTCCGTGTGAATTTGTTCGTCACTTGTCCAGGGATATAGGATAAGCATTCCACAACACACGGTCCTGCTGGATGGGACCATGACACACTAGCAGAGTTATTTACAATAGCCAAGACTTGGAAGCATCCCAAGTGCCCATCAGTATTGAGTGGATAAAGAAGGTGTGGTACCTTTACACAGTGGAATACTATTTAGCCATAAGAAAGGAAATCTTACCTTTTGCAACAGGATGGATGGACCTAGAGGGTATTATGGTGAAATAAGCCTGTTAGAGAAAGACAAATACCATAATTTCACTTACATGTGGAATCTAATGAATAAATAACGTAACGAACAAAATAGAAACAGACTCATAGAACAGACAGTCAGCAATCAGAGGGGAGAGGGGTTGGGGGAAGGTGATAAAGGTGAAGGGATTAAGCAAAAAAAAAAAAAAAAAGACCCACAAAAACTCGTAGACACAGAGAACAGTATGGTGATACCTATAGGGAACCTATCCATGTGTGATGCGATCTTGTGGCTCAGCTCTGTCTGAATGCAGACAGACGTGCATGGCATGCAGAGAACATCTGTGAATAGGTCTCCCGTGGGGAATCAGGCCCGCATTGCACCTAGGCCGCTTTGAGACTTGCTTTTGCTAAAAAAATACTCCCTCACCTTGAATTGAGGAAACATGTGTGTACTGCATGTCTTTAAAGTAACCTCCCAAAATCTGTACTAAACCTCTCAAGTTTGGGTGTAACCAGTTCAACCTTTTCCCTTTACATTTGCAAATGACCTCTCTCTTAAAGGGATTAGCAACATTCTTTCTTTTGTTATGGTAACCACCTAAAGTGAACCTGTGCATAGTGAAGGAGGACCCTCCTTGATGTAATCTACCTAGAATATCAATAAAAGCCTGTCGAGGCAAAGGGTTGAGTCCCCTCTCTCTTGATCCTTGAGAGATCAGCCACGCATCCCTTTTTCTCCACCGGATTCCTTTAGTCCGTGTGAATTTGTTTGTCGCTTGTCCGGGGAGATAGGGCAAGCATTCCACAACAACATGCGGTCCTGCTGGACGGGACCACGACAGATACCAAAGGAAAAGGGGTTGGGGGAGGTAGAAGAGTGTATAGGGGGGATAAATAGTTAATGTACAATCCAATATATAGTTGCTATATGGTAGAATTGTACATTTGAAACCTATATAATTTTATTAACCAATGTCAACCCAATAAATTCAATAAAAAGTAATAATAAATTAAAAAAGAAGCAATTGAGAAGAAATAAAGCAATACTCTGGGATGAAAAATAAAAGCTACTGAACATTTCCAGCCACCTCAGGCGGCTTCCTCTTACCCTCTCTCAGTCATATCCCCAACCCTACCCATTCGAGAAGTAACCACTATTCTGACATTTATCACTGAATATTGATTTTGCCTGTTTTTAACCCTCATATTTGGAATTGTTCAATGTTGCCATAAAAATACATCTCTTGATCTTTAACTGCAGGGACTGACCTACAGCTAATTGTGCTGAGCTCTGAAATCCATCACTGTGTCTGTGGGAGGCTGCTTTCCACAGGCTGCTCCCACCGTTGACTGCACGTGGCAGTCTCATTCCTGGGAGATTGGGAATTGCACTGACAGGCAATTTTGGCTCAAGAAATTCTCAATGGCCTGGCCAAGCTCCCTTAGAAATGCACAGTAGTCTAGGACACTTCCATACTTCTTTCCTCCCTTCCTCCCTTCTTCCCTCCCTCCCTCCCTTCCTCCCTTCTTCCCTCCCTCCCTCCCTTCCTCCCTTCTTCCTTCCCTCCCTTCCTTCCTCCCTCCCTTCCTTCCTTCCTTCCTTCCTTCCTTCCTTCCTTCCTTCCTTCCTTCCTTCCTTCCTTCCTTCCTTCCTTCCTTCCTTTCTTCATGAGGCAGACCTGCATCACAGTCTGATAGTTCTCCTGACTACCTCCCCATTTTCTTTTTCTTTTAAGTATATTTTATTGATTATGTTGTCCCATTTTTTTCTCCCCTTTATTCCCCTCTGCCCTGCACTCCCCTCCCACTAGCATTGCTCGCCCCCCTTAATTTATGTCCATGGGTCATACATATAAGTTATTTGGCTTCTACATTTCCTATATTATTCTTAACCTCCCCCTGTCTATTTTGTACTTACCATTTATGCTTCTTATTCCCTATATCATTTCCCCTATTCTCCTCCCTGCTGATAACCCTCCATGTGATCTCCATTTCTGTGATTCTGTTCCTGTTCTAGTTGTTTTCTTTGTTTTTGTTTTGTTTAGGTTCAGTTAATAGTTGTAGTTTGTTGGTATTTTACTATTCATAGTTTTGATCTTCTTTTTCTTAGATAAATCCCTTTAACATTTCTTATAATAAGGGCTTGGTAATGGTGAACTCC
This sequence comes from Macrotus californicus, assembly GCA_007922815.1. Classification (NCBI taxonomy): domain Eukaryota; kingdom Metazoa; phylum Chordata; class Mammalia; order Chiroptera; family Phyllostomidae; genus Macrotus; species Macrotus californicus. Next base: position 15,113 of record VMDR010014107.1, on the reverse strand, counting down.
TTTAACTTGACCTTGTCTGGGAAGCACTCTATCTGCTCTCCCATTCTAAATGATAGCTTTGCTGGATAGAATATTCTTGGATGTAGGTGCTTGTCTTTCGTGATTTTGAATACTTATTTCCAGCTCTTTCTTGCCTGTAAGGTTTCTTTTGAGAAATCAGCTGATGGTCTTATGGGAACTCCTTTGTAGGTAACTGTGTCCTTTTCTCTTGCTGCTTTTAAGATTCTCTCCTTATCTTTAATCTTGCGTAATGTAAGTATAGTGTGCCCTGGTATGTGCTTGCTTGAGTCCAACTTCTTTGGGACTCTCTGAGCTTCTTAAACTTCCTAGAAGTTTATTTCCTTTGTCAGATTAGAGAAGTTCTCCTTCATTATTTTTTCAAATAAGTTTTCAATTTCGTGCCCTTCCTCTTCTCCTTCTGGCATCCCTATGACTTGGATGTTGGAATGTTTAAAGTTGTCCTGGAGGTTCCTAAGCCTCTCTTCATTTTTTTTTTTTTTTAATTTTTGTTTCTTCATTCTGTTCTGGTTGAGTGGTTATTTCTTCCTTCTGCTCCAAATTGTTGATTTGAGTCCTGGTTTTCTTCCCGTCACTCTAGGTTCCCTACATATTTTTCTTTATTTCACTTTGCATAGCCTTCACTTTTTTCTCTATTTTGTGACCATACTCAACCATTTCTGTGAGCATCCTGATTACCAGTGTTTTGAACTGCATTTGATAGGTTGGATATCTCTTCATTGCTCAGTTCTGTTTTTGGAGCTTTGATCTATTATTTCACTTGGGCCATATTTCTTTGTCTTAGCACACCTGTAACATTGCAAGGGGCTCAGCCTTAGATATTCTTCAGGGCAGGGCAACCCTTGGCACTATGTTATGGTGTTATATGTGGGGTAGGGGTCCAAGAGGGAACAATGCCACTTGCTTGGCTCTCAGCCAGCTTTTAATCACTTCCCCCACTACCCATAAGCAAATTGGGCTCTTCTGGTACTGATTCCCAGGTGGATGAGTTTGTGTATGTTCTAGACCCTGTGGGCCTCTCCAAGACCTCTCCTGTGTGGCTGGGAGTTTCTCCTGCTGCCACACCCCCACAGGTGTTTTCAGTCAGAGGTTTTGAGGCTTTCATTTCCCATGCTGGAACCCTGGGCTGCTCCATATGCCTCACTCCCCAGTTGTTCCTCCCAGTTTATCCATATGCAAATGTGGGACTGCCTGGTCCACCAGCTGCTGCCTTGCTGTGCATCCATTTTGCCCCAGTTGCCCATCTACGCCCCTTCTACCAGTCTGGAGGAACATATCTTCTTCAACTCCTTGGTTGTCAGACTTCCATACAGTTCCATTTTCTTGCAGTTCTAGTTACTTTTTGTTTTTAAATTTGTTGTTGTCCTTCATTTGGTTGTGCAAGGAGGCAAAGTGTGTCTACCTGTGCCTCCATATTGGCTGCTGCCCTGCTATTTTCCCTCAGGGGTATTTTTCTTAATCATCTCTTGGACATTTTATTTGACCTCTCCTCCTTGGAGGACCCAGAATAACACAAGTATCTCCTCTTTCCTGTAAGCTTCCTTTTTGTTCATTATTAGACGTATGATTTTCATCCACATGGCTGCATGTTACAGCAATTTGCCCTTTTTCTTTATTGTTGTGTAGTACTCCATTATATATATGAAGATGCTCACAAATTATTCAGCTCTTTCAGACTTGATGGGCATTTCGTTGCTTCCTGGTTTTGCTTATTATGAGTAAAATTTCTATGAGTATTCTTGGACTTATCTTTTGGTGGGCAGTAGCATTCATTTCTTTGTAGTAAGATGTATAGTGGATATTTAGTTTTAGTTGATACTTCAAAATAGTTTTCCAAAATGGTTGTAGCAATTTACATTCACATGTTCATAGAAGTATTTATTGAATGAATGAACTCAAGCCAGAGGGTCTTTTTAGCACTAACTTTATCCCAGTCACTCCCTTGATCACACACACACACACACACACACACACACACAACATTTCTATGGTGCCCATTGTTATGATTTCCAAATTCTAATCTTACAAGCTGTACAAAGCCCTGGGTATTGTAGCTTTACAGTCTGATTGCTCATCACAGCCAGTACCCAGAACCCAGCACCAAGAACCCAGCACCTAGCAACCAACACCTAACCCCCCCACCAACACCAGCACCATATACTTCATTTACATTTAATCTCCCACCTTCAAATATGCCATGGTCTTTCTCTCCTTCAGGTTTTTACACATAGTGGAATTTCTACCTAGAACAGCTCATTCTTTTCCACTTTTCTTACTTTATGAGTTAGAAATACTTTGATTGCAAGGAATAGGAAAAAAAATTGGACTCTAAGGGGCTCAAATAGCAGCTCATTTTTCTCACAGAACAAGAAATGTAGAAACATGTAGCAGTCAGCATCGCTCCAGTAGCACAGTGATGAAAGGGCTGGTTCTGTGCCATTTCCTTTTGTTTCAACCTTGTTGCCTGTGGTCATAAGATAGCCACAGGTATTACATCTATACTCAAGACAGGAAGAATGGAAAAGGGCTAAATCAGCCATTTCTGTCTTTTTCATAACAAAAGTTAAACTTTTTCTAGAAAAAACTAAAGCAGACTTCTGTTACACTTGTATTGGCTATAATTTCAAGGGAGTCTGGGAAGCTACTAGCTCTTCAAGCCTCCACAGTGGACAACAGAAAAATGAGAAAGGGTTTGGGAATAGCTAGTGAGTGAACCTATCCACAATGTCTTCCCCATTAAGCTAACTCCATTCATACGTCTGATCTCAGTTTAGCTATTGCTTCCTCTTGGAAGCCTTCCTTGATCTCCACCTTTTTAGGATTAATTTAGGTGTTTCACCATCATATTGATCCCTAAAGTTTTTCCTAGTCCTCCAGAATATTTTTGCCAAACCTCACTTTGAGGTATATATTAAATCAAGTCCTTTAAGAAAAAAAAGATGAAATTATACACAAGTATATTCATGAAGTCAGTGTTTTATCTGTTTATTGTCAAGCCTTTGTGCAACTACAAGGCCAACATGTCTTCTTAGGGGAGTATCTACCATTTGCATCATTGGATAAACTACCAGGAAAGTGTTAGTAAACTTGTCTCAACATTTGTACCTGTTAAAAACCAGCCTCTCCAGACTGGTTCCTCCCACTGTTTTGATTTTATTGCTATTTGAAAGCCTTAAAATCCCCTCTTTTAGGGTCAATCTAGTTTGGTAGTAGGTAAGACCTTGGACTCTGACACCAGAATGTTGAGTTTTGAATCCTGACTGCACATTCCAAATACAGTATATGGCTTTGAGCTACTCACTCAACCTTCTTGGGCCACAGTTTCTTTATCAGTAAAATGGGAGATAATAACAACACTTACCCTCCAGGGTTGTGAGGATTAAATGTGTTAATCCTGGAAACCCTGTCCCATGACAAGCACTCAATCCACATTGGCTGCCCTTGTTTACAACTACTGTTCCAAGAAGCCCCTCTCCTCACTTCTTTAAACTCAGTTAGTGAAATGCTAATCCAATAACTTCCTAAATCAGAGAATTCACACTTATGTGGGAGGGTGCAAACAAACAGCCTCAATCCAGCTTGGAAACAGCAGCTGACACAGATTGTGGGTTCGCCCTGTGCACTACGTGTTCAGATAGCCCCGCTTATGGAAAGTGTCCATGCACCACTTGCTTTTACAAAAGACCTACATAAGTACCTGTATTTCATAAGAAATCTGAAGAGGATTTTCACTTTTAGAAGGAAAGGCAGAAATTGAAATAACTTTCAGTGTTTGTTTTACTATAGCCATTATAGAGGCAGCACAAACCCTGGGCAGAGAAGGACCCTGCCAAGCTCCTTTCTTGGAACCATACTCAGCATCTCTGCATTCAGCCACCAGAGCTTTGAATTGTCTGTGAGCATTTGTGCTTTATCTCCATTTATTTTGTGCATTGTTAACAACATTGTCCTAAAGTGATGGATTTTCACTTTATGCCGCTTCAGTTTATGAAGGGTTTCATAAGAAATCTCTATTTTGGATAACTGGGGGAACCTGTATTAGCTAGTTGTTTGCTCACTGTACAGGGTTATTTCATTTTGCCTCGTGCAGGTGAGGAATCTGAGTCTTGGAGCGGTGTGTTAATTTAAAGTGTCCCACCAAGAGATTGAGTGTGATGTGTCTCCTTTAAAGCCAGGGCATCTAACCATCCTGCTGAGCTGGTTTTATGACACAGAACGTGCTGAACAGCTGCAGAGAGCACCAGGTGTCTTGGAGTTCAGAGGTGGGAGAAGTCCCAGCAATTGGAGATTTCAAAAAGCCTTCATATGAGATAGAACTTGGAGGGTAGGGGAAGTTTTTTGTCATGTGCCTGGGAGAATGGGTAGGAACAACAAGAATGGTCTTTTAGATGACTAGAACAGCAAAAGTGGAGACACACATTTCAAAAGCACAGGCTATATTGAGAGAAGTAACTGAGGAGTACTGACTTTGGCTGGCAAAACCTTGGTTCAAATTCCAGCTCTGCCAATTACTAGCTGTGTGACCTTGGTTAAGCTGCTTAATTTCTCTGTGCCTCAGTCTCCTTTGTAAAAAGAGAACAATGAAGTAGTTTGGGAGGATAAAATTAAATGATACTCAGGGCCTCATATAGTGAAAATAGTCAGTACACTACACAGGAGATCAGGAGGAGAAGAACAGAGGAAGCAGCTTTTGAGGTTTTTCTGTGCTTTAGGTAAAAAAGTGGGAAGTGCCTGTCTCTCTTGATTTCCTCTCACAGAAATGGAAGCATGAATCATGATTTATGTAGAGTCAGGTTCTGCTTTTAGCAACTTGCCCAGATCAGCAAAATTCAGAGAGAAACACAATCATTAAAAAAAAAGAAAGACACTCATCTAAGTACCTGATTATAAATATTTGGCTGCTGCAGATATTTCAGGCCCTTTCTTCAGGGAGAGACTTGGAAATTGTTTTCTGAGAGAAATTATGCAAATTTACCTTTCCAGCCAGTACCCTTTTTTTTTTTTTTTGTCATTAACAAGACCCAAAAGTCAGCCCCATGGGGGAGGAGGAATTAGAAGAAAAGAAACATGGGTGATTAAAAAAAAACTTTTATATTTCCTTTTCTTTTGAGTCAGCTGGCATGTGATCAGCAAACTACTTTGAAGGACCTGAGACATCTTGGACCATCTGCCATCCCTGCCCTTACACTGCCCCCACTCCCATCTTCCCTAGGAGATCCGAGGAGAATTTAATCCATATGGTTTTGATTCCCACACTCATCAAAATGCAGTTTTTCAAGAGTTATTTGATCTACAAGATGTTATATGAGTGTCTTTTTGTATTTTATTTTTTCTCTTAGAAAAGAAAAGCCAATAGTTTGCCAAAAGAAAATGAACTCCAAACCCTTGGGGTCTGAAGTGGTTCAAGCATTAGTTCCAGAAGAGCCAGGGGACGCTGCTCAGTCAGGGTCTCAAATATTCTTTTCATAGTTAGGTGAATCCAAGCAAGGAGGTGGATCGGGGAGTACTTGCTTTGCTTTCCTTTCTCATGTGGTGTGTGTGTGTGTGTGTGTATGTGCGACTCACTCTTCTCTCCTAATAACTCAATGAATAATAATTACATTGTGTTAATGAGTTCTTGAATGCCAGGAACTGTGCTAAGGGATTTATGAGAATTTTCTAATTGAATATTTATAATCACCTTTTGAGATATATGCTCCCTCCCTCTTTCCCTCCTTTCCTCCCTTCTTTCACTCATTCTTTCATACGTTGAATATTTATTGATAGTTTATTGTGCGTCAGGCACTATTCCAGTCTGGAGACATAGTAGTTAATAATACAAATCACATCTCCATTTCTGGAGCACACATTCTATTTCAGGCTCAATTAAGCAAGCAAATAAGATAATTTCAAGTATTAATCTGTGGTATGAAGAAAATAAAACAGGTGGCAGATCACTGAATTCTGTTTAATTTGCCTGGATGGTCAGGGAAGGCCTCACTGAGCTAAGATCTGAAGGACACCAAGCATTCAGCTGCAAAGATTTAGGAATGTGGCTTTCCTGCAGAGAGAAGGACAGGGGCAAAGTCCCAAAGTTGGGAACACATGTGGAGTATCTGGGGAGCAGATAGAATGTCAACACACTGGGGCAGCAGAATAGACCAGGCGAAGAGTGGAGTTACCTTGCTGGGAAAAGAAGCTGAGTTAGATGTGGAGGGCTTTCTGGACCCTGTGCTAGGTGGTAGGGAGGCCAAAGGGCCAAGGCAGGGAAAAGGAAGTGAGGAAGAGCTACAGCTGACCTCAGAATACAGGTCTCCCTCCCCTCCAAATTCAGGAACATAACAGATTTGGATAATTGCTCACAGTGGGGCTCACTGTGCTGGCACAGCAGGAACTGAGCCTTCTGGACACTGAGTGTACTTGTCTCAGTAATGGTTGTTCAGACAGATGTGCCCTCAGTGAAATGGGAGAGAGGCAGTGAATTCAGATATATTTTGCAAGTGGGCTTGCTCTGTGGAGGAATCAAGGATGGCAGGCAGGTTATGGCTTGAGCCACGCAGCCAGTTCAGGGGGTGATCATCAGAGGCCCAGAGGAGTTCAATCACCTGACTGAAATTCCATAGTGAGACAGAGTGGAGACTGGAGCCCAGGGCTTTCTGCCTCTTAAATCTGATTTTTTTAACAGTGTTTTCACAGCTCATTATTATGCTCTCAGACCATCCTGGGCATAGTATGTTTTTTTCAGCTATCACTGCGGCTTCTTAGACCCTTTGGGGTCTATTTTCCCCTACCTGACAGTATAACTCCTTCACATGAATCCATAGACAATGCACATTCTCTTTATTTCAGGGCTTTTCTATTTTAAAACAAGCAAAATGAGCATACTATTGCTTTTCTCTTTTCTGATTTAATTTTATTTCCACATTTTGCTTGTGCCTACTGTATACACAGTAGGAGTTTACTAAATGCTATTGATTTACTAAATATGCAAATGAGTGCTGCTGCTTTCCATTCAATGGTCAAGAGCTGTAGAAAGCTTTCATTCATTCATTCACTCATTCATTGATCCAATATTTCTGCATATCATTCCAGATTTTATGCAACATGTTAGGGACTCAGGGCAAACAAAAGCAAATCTCTGCTCTCAAATAGCTTCCAATCTGGTTAGGTATGAGTGTGTTGTGAGTGTAGAATATGAGAGACTAGTGTGTAAATAATTTTTACACATTAAAAATACTCTTATGAAGATAATGTATGTACAAAGTATTGTGAGTACATAAAAAAAGAGGATTGAGAAGGTTGAGGAGGTGTGGGTTTTATTAGGGATGACTTCAGAGAGAAGACAGCATTCTAACTCAGACATGGAACAGGGAAGGAATTCTCCAGGGACCAGGTGGAAAATTGAGGGTGATTTTGTTGCAGCCACTTTTTTCTTCTTTGTATCCTTCCTCAAGAGAGAAGGCTGTGACTGATGGGGGCAGCTGATGGAGGGTGGACGGAGGAGGTTACAAACATGTCCACAAATCCTGCTGTGACTTGTGGAACTATAGAATTTCTGCAGCCAGTTTCTGTTCATCTTTCTGAAGATGGCATTCATGGCTTTGGACAGGGGCTATTTTCCACTTATCTTTTCCCATACTTTGAGAGTCAGTCCTGATGCTTTTATGGGATAATCTTTTATACTGAGGCCCAGTCTCAGTATACAAGTTGCAGGAGGGACCAACCCCACCCCATTTGATTGGAAGACTACATTCCTTTGGTCAGAGTAACAATATGATTCATGCCATGCCAATCAGGATTCAAGAGGCTCAATTCTAAGATTTTCATTTGAATTACTAAAGAAGTAAAATTCTGCTTTTATTCTGGATTTCATGCTGAAAGGGTGTAGTCTGCAGAGCTGTGGGCAGTCACTTGGCTTAGAATGGGTCCCACACCAAAGAGTAGAGCCAACATGGAGAGGGAAGCTGGTTCCTTGTGACTTCCTTTGGACCTTGAATCAACTGATACCCGAAGACAACCTTATCCTAAGACATGTGCCAATAGATTTCCTTTTCAGCTTTAGCCAGCTTGAGTTGGATTTCCTGTAGCTTGTACCAACAGAATCCCAAATAATACTATGGCCAATAATACTACATGAAATGTCGTAGCTTCAGGGAAACCTGTCCCCACAAAAAATATCTTGGGATGCAAAGGAGAGTTGAAAGGATGAATTTCAGGCATGATGGTCAGGAATACAATTGAGAGGGACAGAATATGGATGCCCTGCTTTTAGATTATCTCTGTTGTTCTTACTAATGTCAACCACTTCTGTGTCCCTGAACGGAAGGATATTTTTGTAGTGGTATATTTCACTGGGAAGAGTTTTATATTTTCAGCACAAATTTTTGTTGTTGGTGCTGAAGACTTTTTTATGGTTATCTTTTTACAGATCAAAAGTAATAGTTTAGTCACTGAATAGAGAATAATTTGATTTTGAATAATTCCTACAGGTCACCTAGTTCAACCTCATTAACATTCTGCTTCTTTAAAATAAAATACAGATAATCAGAGTGTGAGCCACCATGTGTTATAGGTTATAGCTAACCTATAACACGACCTGCCTATATTTCAATAGAAATACCTTATTTTGTTTTTTAAAATATATTTCATTGCTTATGCTATTACAATTGTCCCATATTTTTTCTCCCCTTTATTCCCCTCCACCTTGCACCCTCCTCCCACCAGCATTTCTCCACCTTAGTTCATGTTCATGGGTTGTACATATAAGTTCTTTGGCTTCTACATTTCCTATACTATTCTTAACCCCCCTCTGTCTATTTAGTACCTACCATTTATGCTTTTATTCCCTGTACCTTTTCCCTCATTCTTCCTCCTCTCCTTCCCCACTGATAGCCCTCCATGTGATCTCCATTTCTGTGATTCTGTTCCTGTTCTAGTTGTTTGCTTAGTTTGATTTTCTTTTTGTTTTGTTTTAGGTTCTTTCGTTGATAGTTGTGAGTTTGTTGTTGTTTTACTGCTCACAGTTTTGATCTTCTTTTTCTTAGATAAGTCCTTTACCATTTCATATAATAATGGCTTGGTGATGATGAACTCCTTGAACTTGACCTTATCTGGGAAGCACTCTATCTGCCCTTCTATTCTAAACGATTGCTTTCCTGGGTAGAGTAATTTTGGATGTAGGTCCTTGGCTTTTATGATTTTGAATACTTCTTTTCAGCCCCTTCTTGCCCGTAGGTTTTTATTCAGAAATCAGCTGACAGTCTTATGGGCACTCCTTTGTAGGTTACTGTCTCCTTTTCTCTTGCTGCTTTTAAGATTCTCTCCTTATCTTTAATCTTGGGTAATGTAATTATGATGTGCCTTGCCTTGGTGTGCCTTGCTTGGGTCCAACTTCTTTGGGACTCTCTGAGCTTCCTGGACTACCGAGAAGTCTATTTCCTTTGACAGATTGGGGAAGTTCTCCTTCATTATTTTTTCCAATAAGTTTTCAGTCTTTTGCTCTTGCTCTTCTCTTTCTGGCATCCCTGTGATTCAGATGTTGGAACATTTAAAGTTGTCCCAGAGGTTCCTAAGCCCTTCTTCATTTTTTTGAATTCTTGTTCCTTCGTTCTGTTCTGGTAGAATGTTTATTTCTTCCTTCTGTTCCAAATCACTGAATCCCAGTTTTCTTCCCTTCACTATTGGGTCCCTGTACATTCCTCTTCACTTCACTTTTTATAGCCTTCACTTTTTCCTCTATTTTGCGACCATATTCAACCATTTCCATGAGCATCCTGATTACCAGTGTTTTGAACTTTGCATTTGATAGGTTGGCTAGCTCTTCATCGCTTGGTTCTATTTTTGGAGTTTGATTAGTTCTCTCATTTGGGTCACTTTTTTTGTCTTGGTGCACCTGTTATGTAGTAAGAGGTAGGGCCCTAGATATTCTCCAGGGCAGGGCAACCCTTGGCACTGCGTTGCGGTGCTATATGTGAGGTAGAAGTCCAAGAGGGAACAATGCCACTTGCTTGGCTCTTGGCCAGCTTTCAGTCACTTCCCCTGCTACCCACAGCAAATTGGGCCCTTCTAGTGCTGATTCCCAGGTGGGTAGGTTTGTGTATGTTCTAGGACCCTATGGATCTCTCCAACAAATGTTCCTGTGAGGCTGGGAGTTTCTCTTGCTGCCTCAGTCCCCACAGGTTTTTCCAGTCAGAGGTCTTGAGGCTTTATTTCCCCTTGCTGGAATCCTAGGTTGTATGGTCTATCTCACTTCCCAGTTGTTCCTCCTGGTTTATCTGCATGCAAATGTGGGACCACCCACCCTGCCAGCCACCACCTCACCTGGTCCTCCAGATGCCACCTAGCCCACCCTAGTCCTCTAGCTGCTGCCTTGCTGCCAGTCCTCTCTGCTTGGCTTCCCATCTCTGTCCCTCTTACCTGTCTGGATCAATGTTTTCTTGTCTAACTCCTTGGTTGTAGAATTTCCATACAGTTCGATTTTCTGGTAGTTCTGATCGTTTTTTGTTTTAAAATTTGTTGTTGTCCTTTTGGTTGTGCAAGGAGGCAAACTGTATCTACCTATACCTCCATCCTGGCTGGAAGTCAGAAATACCTTATTTTGAATAGCTTGAGGAACAGGAGCATACTATCTCATTCTAGAGCATCCATATATGCTGTACATCTTTACAAAATTACATGCTGTAAATGTGTAAATGGTTCACTCTTTCTCTCACTGGGCCACAGTTTCTTCATCTATAAAATAGAGGTAAAAATAGTATCAACCTCATAATGTGGCTGTTTATGATTAAAAGAATAAAGTCATGGCCTTTTCAGATTTCACACTCCACCCTCCACCATGTTGTGTCTGGGGGGTGACTTGAATGGGCTATAGTCATGGGCAACACTGGTTTCTGGCTTCTGGAAGTTTTCAGCCCACTGGAAGCATGAGTTTGGAGCAGCAGAGGAGTGAGGTTGGCTCAGTTCTGTATGATCAGCATGAGCTGGTTGTGTCCTGCTATCAAGACCCTGGCTCCTGCTTGACCTATAAAAAGTGCAACCCTCACTACTGGCTGTGGTGGCTGTTCTATCTCCTCTGGCTTCAGGTCACAGGGAGGGCAGTGAGAGCCCCTTGTTACTGACCCCCAGGTGGTACACTCTCCCTCTTTTTTCTCTGTATCTCACCCACGCCTTTGCAAATGGTCTATTAAACTCTCCTCAAAGCTTCCATTTGAATGTGTCCTCTGCTTATACTGGTCCTGACTAATTTACTCAGAGGCAAGACCTAGGGTAGAGCCTCACATATAAGTACTCCAGACAGTCTACTGCTGCTATTGTTTTGTCATCCACAAAACAAAGAATGAAACACAAGGTGGGTTTGTAGTTTGACCCTTGATTTCATTGGTTAAATATTTTCCTAATCCAATAATATAGTTTTACTCTTATGAATCAAGACTGGCCTTGATGAATAGCTGACCTTCCCTCAAAATACTGTTAGGGAGAACAAATGGACACAATCTCCAATCCCCAGTCATCACACTGAACTTTCAGTTCTCCAGTATCCTGACCTTTCTTTATTATAACCCTCAGGAGGTTTCCTATTTATGCTAATCTAACTTAAGAAATTGACTATAATTAATGCTTCCAGTAGGGTCTGTGTATGTTATAGTCTCATGTCCAACAAATTCATATGTTGAAGACCTAACCCCCAGTGTGATGATAATTGAATGTGAGGCCTTTGAGAGATAGGTTTAGATGAGGTCATTAGGATGTGGCCCCATGATAAGACTGGCATCCTTATAAGAAAAGGGTAGAGACCAGAGCACTCTTTTCTCTACCATGTGAGAACACAGTGAGAAGGTGGCCATCTGCAAGCCAGAAAGAGGACCTTTACCGGGAATCAAATTGTCTAGCACCTTGAACTTGGACTTCCCAGGCTCTAGCACTTTGACAAATTACTATATGGTGTTTAACCCACACAGTCTATGCAACTTTGCTATAGAAGTCTGAACTAAGACAATGTAAATATTTTAAATGTGTAATGACAATGTGAACTCTTATGTCCTGAAAATTCACTGTGGACCAGGCACTGGACTAGGTGTTCTGTGTGAATGGTCTCATTCAATTCCCACAGTAACACTTGTGGAATTGCCTTTAGTTTTTTGTTTGTTTGTTCATTTGTTTGTTTTTACTTTTTTACTGAATGCCTTTAGTTTCTTGACAGAAAATCAGAAATGACCAGAAATGGTTTTAAAAGATACTACTATTTCTCTGATATAAAAGAAGCCTGAAACTTGGCATTTGTGAGCTTAATAGAAGCTCCATGATCATCAGTGTCTCAGGCTCCTCTGGCTTTCTCAGTTTAGAAGTTCCATCTTCAAGGTTACTTCATGGCCATGCTGTAGCTCCTGATGTTATGTCTACATTTTTGACAATAAGGGAAAGGAGAAAAGCCAAAAGATTTAAATGTTAGCTCACTCTATGACCTTGCTTTACAGTCTTTATCAGAAATCCCACCCAACAACTTTCACTTACATCTCATGGGCCAGAGATTGCTCTCATGACCACACCTACATGCAAGCAAGGCTGGGCTCACTGTAGCCTTCAGTAATGTCAAAATTATTAATAAGATAAGAGAGGAAAATAAATATGGGGTGAGCTGTCTCTATTATAGCCCTGCTTTTGCCTTTATTTTACCTTTATTTTTACTTATTTTACCAATGAGAAAACTGAGGTCTGAGAATCAGGCATCTTGCCCAAGACTACAATGACGGTAAGAAGGAGCCAGCACTTGGGTGGAGTTTTGTGCCCAACTCCAATGCCCACATTCATTATGTCTGCATGATAATGGTGAAGTTTTCCTAAGAAGAAAGGCTAGAAACTAAGTAGGCAGCTTGTGGATGTTCAAATGTCTCCAGTGCTGCTCTACAGACACCTGCCAAATGGGTTCAGAGTTTTGAGCAATTCTGACTTTTGTCCAAAACTGACTTCCAGAGGAATTCCAGAGTAAGCTTGTGTAAATGGAGGACTGTGTTAACTTGTTTGCCTGTCTCTCTTTCTTGGGCAACTGTAGGCTTTGAGGGAACCCATCTGTTCACAGTTGTATGTCCAGTAGTTAACACAGTGTCTTGCACACTGCAGGGACCCAATAAGCATTTTTTTAATAAACAAAAGAAGTGAACTAATGAACTTGTATATACCTAACAATCTTGAAAGCAAGTCAACTTATTTTGCCTAGATGATAGTAAAGCACCAGCTGACCAATTGTGTTGAAACAACACTTATAAGATGTAAAATCTCCCTGAGAAAAACAACCATTGCCAGTATGAATCCAAGAGTCTCTGTCTGTGAGAATTAGCATGCGTGTCCTCCATGAAAACATTTTTTCCTGGCAGATTACTGAATATCCTTTTTCTCTGATTGACCTATAAAAAGTGCAATGAGGAATTATGTTAATGCTTGTATGTCTCCAACCACATCCTACTGAGGAATGAATCTATTTTTCAAAACCAAGCTAAGTTTTAATTTAGTGTCCCTGTGACATTTTCTTTTTCAAGCACATGAAGGATATTTCTGTGAAGGGAGAAACCTGGAAATCTTTCACAGATGGCCATACTTCATATCTGGATAGAATAGCTCTCATCATGCCAGCTTTCAGTTAGAAGTAAATAGATGGAGACAGCTTCATAGTTTCTCTACTTGGGCCTGGATTTCTACAACTGCAGCTGAAAATTTTTATTTACATTTTTTTGTTTCTGAGCAGCTTTAATGTGCTAGGTTTATATTTTAAGACCTTTTCTCTGTCACTTCTTCCCCTACCCCAGGCTTTAAGAATGACATGAGTCTGGAGGTACCTCTGGGAAAGAGAGGTACCCTTTCTCCACACAAGTGAATTCTGAACAGAATTCTCTAGACAGAAGTTTAGCCCTCTTGGGGCCAAGTAATGGAGACTTTTCCCTCTGTGAATGTAATTCTGTTAGAAGTTTGAACAGATTGGGACATGTGTCTCATCTGCCCAGCATAGTCTAAGGCCCAGGTGGACTGGCAAGGGCTTGGTTAGGATGGGGGTTAGAGCATACTCTGGGGAGGGGCACTTTGCTGTGCTGTTTCCCCACATTTTAAGACCTGAGAGGAAAGCCATGGCATCATTTTGTAATTCTTCTACTAGGGAACTGTATCAGTTAGTTGTTGCTGCATAACAAACCATTTTAAAACTTAGTACCTTAAAAGAAGACCATCAACCTAGCTCAGAAATTTGCAGATCAACAATTTGGACTGGTTCAGCTGGTTGAAATCAATCTAACAAGAAGATATAACCCTTGAAAACATTTATGCACCTAACATAGGAGCACCTAAATATACAGGATGGGGAGACAAAAGTAGGTTTTCAGTTGTTTGTATGAAAAAAGATATGCAGGTTATGATATCTTTGTTAGCTTTATTAACTCTGTGTTTTGTGTACTCTTGACTGTAAACCTATTTTGCCCATCCCTGTATAAAATATTAAATATTAATGGGCATAAGGGAAAAAATGGACAGTAATACAATCACAGTACTTTAACACCCAGTTGGTATCAATAGATAGATCTTCCAGACAAAAAAATCAAGAAACCAGCAGCACACTAGACCAAATGGACTTAATTGACATCAGGACATTTTACCTCAAAGCAGCAGAATATACATTATTTTCAAATGCATGTGCAACATTTTTCAAGATAGACCACATGTTAGGCCATAAAATCAGTAAGATTTAAAAGGTTGAAATCATATAAAGCATCTTCTCTGATCACAATTTTATGAAATTACAAATCAATTACAAGAAAAAAATTGAAAAAACATGGAGGCTAAATAACATGTTACTAAACAATGAATGGGTTAACAATGAGATCAAAAAAGAAACCAAAATAGACCTTGAGACAAATAAAAAATGAAAACCCCAATCTATGGGACACAGTGAAAGCAGTTCAATGAGGAAAATAAATAGCAGTACAAGCCTATCTTAAAAAAGAAAAATCTCAAACAATTTGTTTTTAAATATAAAGGAACTAGAAAAATAACAATAAACAAAGTCCAAAGTGAGTAGTAGAAAGGAAATTAAAATCATAGCAGAAATAAGCAAAATAGTCAAAAAACACAAAATA